>CANYBF010455751.1:0-32615 GCA_948192965.1 Dalechampia spathulata
GAACGCTCATTAGACTGTTATAACCAGAGAAAGTTTCTTTGTTTACTCAACTCGTAAAGGCGAATCAAAACGTTCTTTCTTTTCTTATGAGATTTATAGTAGTAAAGCTATAGCTCAATTACATCGAAAAAAGAGTCAAGCAGTACCTGGCGCGCTTCAAGGCGCAGCCCAACTCACGATAGACGATGGCGACACGTTGATTGAATAAAAAGTGGTTCGTGAATGGACTTTTTCTGTCTATCCGAGACCGAGTCAATCTCTTCCACCCGGACTGGAGCAAGTGGTGTCGCAAGCGACAAGCCTAGAAACAAAAGACCTTCAAAGCCCCTATCGAATGAATAAGGGGAGAAGGAGGCGTTCGATGTTTCAAATCTCAAGGAGGACGTGCTCGTCGAAACCTTGCCAATCGTGAGAAAGCGGCGTGTTACTTCTCTCCATAGAGAAAATGAGTTCTGGAAAGATTATTTAAACTATGAGTTTATAACGGCGATAGACAGCAAAAGAGCCAGACGAGGGGAGCATCCCATCTTGATCAAAAAGAAGGAGAGGACTCGACCCCCTAGATAAACCCCTATCTTCCACAAGACTGCCTGAAAAAGGTCAAGGGAACAGAAAAAAGAAAGTGAAAGTTCCAGCCGATCTACGTAATCTAATCAATGCGCCTATTCCCCTAAATCAAGACAAAAGGGATTCAGGGTCCTTTATATAGACGGCGATACCAGTGAAAGACCCCATAGAAAGTCTTGCTATTTCCTTTCTTTCGCTTTAGTAGAGTCCTTACACTAGACCAAGGGGAATCACGACAGCTTCCTTGCCAAAAGAGGAGATGTTTAGCCAGTACAAGCTGTGTTTGTGGCACCCATTCCGACTTGGAGTGGAGTAGCCAGGAAGAGGCACCGAGGAGGCAGAGAAAGAAGAAAAGCGGAGAGATTCACCTGCACCTGCAGGGACGCGCTCCGGTCTAAGGCCTTGGCTGACGTACGAGGAGCTATGTAGACAGATTTTTGGTCAACGACTTTGACAGCCTTTCCTTTATATTTTATATGAGAAACTAAAGAAAGCATTTATATATCTATATTATTCGATACCGCCAAATGAAAATGACTTCCTGAGTCTTGCACACGGCGGGTAAAGAGTTGCCGCTCAAGCCGCATTATTCTCTTCGAGCCTTGATCTGATTGGTACCTTCCCCTCCAAAGAAAGCACCCTCTGTCCTTCCTCTTCAGGTATGAATTGAACAGCCCAACCTCTTTTGAGAAGAGGCCTAAAAAGGGGAAGAAGTTTCTTTCATAACATAAGAAAAGCCACTCCACGGATGAATGCCTATTTTGGAATAAGGAGTTGTTGGGGTAGCCGGATCAGAACGTTCGCCTAGCGCTAGTGTAACCCCAAAACGATAAGGGAGATTTGAAAGTGTTGAGCATGTCGAAGTGGTAGCTTGATTGGAGAACCAGAACTCGTTCTATTCGATATTGATTTCCGTAGAGCAGTAGCTAGGCAAAATAGAAAGAACTTAGGGGCGGAAGAAAGAGCCGAAACCTTTAATCTCCAAATTGAGAATTTCGTATCTTCATTAAGATGACCTACTTTTTCTTTACTTTCGGTTTCCAACCGGGGTACAAATAGACCTTTCCTCATTGGTTCTTTCAGTAAGTTCGCTCTTTTAGAGAGCTGCTAGCACACCAATTCCAAGAATCGAATCTGTCTTTTTTGATTCTTTCTCGAGTGGAATGAAACTCTCTTTACCAGCAGCAACTTCCCGATTAAAAGAAAGATTTTTCTATTTCTTTCTCTTGCTAAGCCCATAGGCACTTGTTTGATGAATTCAACTCTCAATTGATTAAATGCTAGCGACATACCAGCTCACTGTAGTGGGGGAATGAATAGGTGCTTGCACCGAGAGAAAGCACGATAGAGACCCCTTCTTTTATGGAAATCTTGTTTTTTAGACCTTCGCTGATAGATGGCTTCTCCTAAGGTTTTTATAACCTAGTTTCTGGTTCAAGAGATCCACTCCCGATAAAGTCAAACTCCTAACTAAAACAAAGAATGCAAATTTCATTTCAAGTGCCAGGCAAAGGACTAAGCAGGGGCTTAGGCTCTTGTTGAGTAGTTCCGGAAGCTGAGTAAAAGCGCCAAGACTTTTTTCTCTACAAAAATAGAAATAAGAAAGGTGCTTACTCACTAAACTCGCTGCTTCTTCTTAAGCTTCTACTTAATTAAGCTTAGCAAGGGTCGAATTAGAATATTTTATCCGAGGCCTTTTTTCGAGCCGGCCGATTGGAACTCATGCTAGGATGCCGAGGTAGATCCAATCTCCTTTTGAATCGATAATTTGGTCGTCTAATAGATCTTTTTCCTTGCAGCAAAGGACCGATCTATGAAGTACTTCACAGCTATGGATGCAATGGGAGTTACCGACACCAGATGCACAGGTGCGTGCGGCTAACAGCCATGGTGGGGGACGAAAGGCGGACATGGTAGACCAATCGATATGGCTTGTCGTACTGGCTTCGGGCTAGCTGCCTTGATCCGTCTTCCTAGATGCGACCGACGAAGCGCCTACCAATGATGCTCTACTGACGAAACCTACGATGCTCTACTTACGAAACGAAACCAAGGGCGTTCCCGTGACACAAGGGATTCAAGACTCGAACCCAAAGGTGGAAAAACAAATCAAACAAGAGAGCTCCTTCCCCTCTCTATTTTAGTAAAAGCGTGTCTGCAAGGCCTATTGGTTACCATTTGAGGGTCCGCCGATGCAAAGAGCTTCGAAAGCAGTTTCCGCACTGAAAGCCTATGCTTCTTTGTAAGCTTTCTCGTAGTGAATCAAGCGACGAAGTAGACCTTCATTCCGTCGATCGAGGAACTTTTTAATGCTGGCTCTTGCTTTTAATGATTAGTTTCACTGTAGGTATGCTAAAAAGCTTTCGCTTCTCGCTTTCCCGACTTACTTGCTTGCCTTAATTTGAAGAGGAGGAAATCGGTCAAAATGCTAAAAAGCAGGTGAAAAATAGGGTCTTTCTGGGATGTGATATTTCCGCCCTCTTTCTGAATGAGATAGTATTGGCTTAGCTTCCCCACTTGGTTCCCTTCTATGCTTGGGTTCGCTTCCTTACTTGGCTAGCTTTCCTCACTTTCCGTATCACGGTACCTAGAATCCCCTTTTTAAGTGAAAACAAAAACTTTAGAAAACCGACTAAACCCCTCTATCACAGGACGGGTTCAAAACTGGATGGAAAAGCAACCATCCATGGAGAGCCGCTTCAACTAGTCATCCCGGTAACACGAGCCTTGGTTGGAGAATCCATACCGCTTACTTGGAACAAAAGGATTCGACGGAACTAATAAGAGAAACAGCTTTCTTTCCTTCTGACTTCCGTGGTTGGGCTTGGCTTGCTACTTCTACAGGCTCGGTATTCGTAAATGGCGGGATTCTGACCCACACCTGCTCGAGAATCCAATCGGTAAGTTGAGGTTTCCGTCCAATCAATCGGAGTTTCGGTAAACTGATTTAGGGCTGGCATTCACAAGTCCTTATCTCATTTTTTTTATAAAGAAAGTGAAGTTCAGAATACGAGTCGTCACTTGAATCTATCTCCTTTACAGAAGGCTAGGCAAGACCGTTTGAAAACCGTACCATTCCAATTACAGTAATATAAAGCGCTTATACAAGCTTCTATTTAAAGTAAGTTTGCTTACATGCATTAAAAATAACCCTTTTTGAAGGACAGAACCCAGGCTTTTGCTCTTGTGTCTGCGTACCAGTCCCCTTGCTTTCGGGTTAGCTTTCTACTTCCGCTCCTACTTCGTAAGGAAGTTTAGTCCCTTCTTCCTTTAGTTTGAGTCTGTGCCACACCTCCCTCAAAAGTCGTAACTGAGCCCTCGTAAGGAAAAAAGTCTTGTCTTGCTCCGACTTGTCTTTTCTTCTTCCCATTCTCAACGGCAGAATGGTTTACAGCGGCTCCATTATCTACTTCTTTAGACTGGCTTACCTTACCGTCTATAACAAGGGCCTTAGGTCTTTTGTCATATCCTCTGGTGCTTTCTCGAAGATAGATGACTCTGCTAGCACTTGGCTCTTCCTATTCATAATTGCATTTCGGTCTATGGCCACAGGTCTGTCCATAGCTACGGACATAGGTTGGAAGTGAAAGCCTTATTTCTGGAATTATGTCCAATCTCTCTAGTTGCAGTCTCTTCATTGACTCCAGATCCTTAAGGACAGCGAGAGAGGAGTCATCAACTCTCTTTCTAGCCAACTCGGATCCAGCCTCTGGCTCTCGCACCCCAATCACAAGGAAGAGAATCCTTTGACCTCGAGTTCCTGTGCTTGCACTGGCCTGCCTTCCGACTGGACTAGACCGCTTGAACTAAAGCCGGAACAAAAGGATACGACGAGACCCAAGCCGCTAGCTACCTTCTCTGCTCTCGGTATCGAAAGTAGAAGTCGATCCCGCGAACACGAAACATAGAGTGTTTATACTAGGGACTTTAACCGCTTACCCTTACCAAAAGAAAAGGAAAGATGCTTTCATCTACGAGCCCCCCTAACTATCTAAATCCGAGACAGCTATCGCAGAGCAGAAAGGACATTCTTTTGATCAACCGCCTCCTTTACTTTATGTCTCGAGTGACTGCTGCTAAGTCTAATCCAAGCGCTTCCCGAAATAGGTGATTCACTTAAGTTAGATGCAACTTACAAAGAAAAAAAAAAGTGCATACTCATACTCAATAAAATTATATATTGATTGTCTTTATAGAGACGAAAAAAACAAAGAAAGCTCAAACAAAAAGAACATTGACATATAAGGTAATGGTGGGAAAGCCCTAAATAAAGGGTAACTTACTTTGTACCACTTTTCTATTAAATTATTGATACATTCCCAAGCAAATTTTACATTTTACCATGTAGGGTTTCAGCGGGATCTCTTCCTTACTCAGTAAGAGTAATCCAGTGGTTTTCCTTTCCATAAGAGGAAAATCGTCAAAGAGTTCATTCAGGCTTAGACTAGGGGAAGAGGATGATGGATTCACTAAGGTAAAAAAAGAAAAGCATTCCTTTCCAGTCCTTCAGTCCTGTAACAGCCTAAGGCGGATTTACCCTTATCACTTGTAACTTACTGAGTAAACTCTCCTGTGGTACGTACCGTACCTATGAATTCTTGTTTGCATAGACAGATCTGTAACTTCCTGCCAAAGGATATGGGTGAAAAAACTGGTGTAAATTGATTCGGGTGAGTACTCCCTTCATAGTCGGTTGTTGACAAGGTAGCATCTATTTCTAGAAACATTCAATCTCGCCCAAGCCTCCTTCTTTCCTGCTCTCTTAGATGCAAGAGGATGCTTTAAGCTCTACTCCTTCTCTCCCTCTCTCTAATCGGTGTCGAAGGCTGGTTCAAAATTACGAGCTTTGATCGCGGCACTGGAACCCCTCAAGAACACCTTCATCACTTCTCGCTGGCATTAGGCATTATAGGAGTCTTTCAAATGGCAGGGGGTAGGAAAGTCTTGAGATTGAAAGCTAGCAAGTGAGAGCGCTTGCTCTTGCAGTAGGAATAGCTGTCTTGGCAGCATATAATGCTCATAGGAGGATTCCTGTTCTTAAGAGTTCATGCAGTCAATCTGGAACTTTAGTTAGCCCACGACTTTCTACAGCTCTTATCTCAGATCCCTGTAATAGAATTTCCTAATAGATCATCACAAGAAGAGTAAATAAAAGGTCCTCCTTCTTCTCTCTCTAGTTACTCTGCTCGCACCGTCCCGATTCACTTCTGTCTTTACCTACTACCATTGACTTTGCAGTGCTCTCTTCGAGCGGCTTGGCTTCTAAAAAGCTCTTTTTTCCGGAGCTAAGCAGCTCTTTAGAATGTGAGAGGAACGAAGCAGACTCGACCGATAGGGAGAGGATGTCCATGAGGCGAAATAAACTAAGTTTAGCTACTGGCCTCAGGAGCATACGGTGGGGTGTTACCTAACCAATAACGAGGGTCTTTCCCCGTTGGGGAAACTGGAACTCCAATCTTGGTAACACGGGCCTTTTCCGAGGTTAGGCCATTCCCGGGTCTTGATTGGTAGGGCTGAAGAATAAGAGTTTGTTTCGAGGAGAATTGGAGCTCTTCCTTTTTTGGGTTATCCCCGGATAAGATAAAAAGATACGGATATAGAAAGTGTGCAGCGGACTCATTAGCCTATTTGGAATTCGACTAGTTCACTTCTAGGGTTCGGTGCTAGGGTTTCAAGCCTGATTCAACTCTGCTTTGAAGTATAAAATTAAGTCATCCAGGTATAGAACGGATAATCAAAGTTATCTCCTTCCTTGGGTTGAGTGAATATGCACGGGCTTCATTTTGAAGGAATAAGCGTAATTCAACTAGGGTAACAAGAATACCCATTCAAATAGAGTCTGCACCACACGGGCATCAGTAAAAATTTTGTATATAAGGATTGGATTCGTTTTGTCTTTCTTCAAATGCGTCATCTAGTTGATCGAGAAACTGTGTAAGAAAAGGAGTCTCATATAATGAATCTAAGGCTGAACCTAGAAAGAAAGGATACCACAATGGTAAAAGATCTGAAAGAAGAGAGGCCCGATCTACTTACCAAATGAAGGATAAACGACAGACGAAAGTGAAAAGATCAGGATTGGATGCTCTTCAAAGATCTCCCCCGCTTACCTTTAGCGGGGATCAAAACTACTTATATAAAGAATAAGGAAGGATAGCACAGCTTCCCATGCCATGACCAGAGTTCACAGTCGATTCTCTAAAAGGAAAAGCAAAGAGCGGTAATGCTAACTCTCCCGGTCAATAGGGCTATTCAAACCAATCCACCCTAAGCTGTTACAGAAGGAGCTGCATATCTGATCGTATAAGCTCAAGCAGGTGCCGGTACTCTTTCATCAGCTGTGGGATGCTTAGACGGTACTAGTGCTTGAGTAAGCGGTGCTCCCTTTCTGTTTGCAATTACCGTTGCAGAATAGTTATCCCTAGAAGAAGCTGTTGGTCTTTCTTGGTCTAAGGCTATCCGCTCTTGATGGTTAAGGAAGGCTGCATCGAGATTGGCGTAGTAGGAATTCGACTGATCATTGATAGAAGATCGACAGGAACCCTATCTAAGATAAGGAAGTTCTTTCTGATCCGCGAAGCTTTTGGGGGCATATCTGCTCTTGCCGTCTGCAGATGAATTGAATCAAGAGTCAACCACCACTTGTAATTGAATCAGTAAGCGAAGGTACTCTTGCTAGAGATTGGGATAGTGTTCAATCATCCGGTGCTCTCTTTCTCTTTGCAAGAAGGTTTGATGGAATTGAATCAATAGTACTTTAAAGAGTCAGCGAGGAGGAATCTCACAGAACTCAAAGTAAGCGTGGACGACACGGAGGTCTTTCTGGCCTTTCGTTACCGGGGGAAACAAGACCAGCAGCGGCGTCCGCTAGAGCTCAAAGTTGGCGTTTCCGGCTAGATTCTTTTTGAGTTTAGGAGTTCGAAAAAGTGGATCCGTCCCTTGTAGTTTCAGACTCCGCAACTTAGCCAGGAGCTTCCGCGGAAGAGTGAACTTTTAGCTGACTTCGGCTGCAAAAGACTTTTCCAGAAAAAGTCATGGAACTGGGAAAAAGAGTAGCCCTTACATAATAATCATCAGCTAGGCCTTTTGCCCAGCTCTCTGCTGTAAATAAGATAGCTGATGGCGCGGACTCAGATTATGTAGACGATATCACTTATATCACAGAATCGAAGGATGTCTATGGAATACAGCTTATGTTGCTTCACATCTTCTGTCTCCTGATCGTATTCTAGCATCAGCCTAGGGAATCGAGCAAGTCTTCCTTTAATACGTCAATTGCCCACTCAAGCTTGAACCAGGTCAGACCTTCCATTTTAAGCTTGTTCAGTTGTTCCGTGGTAGTTTCATGAGTTTCAAGGGCTGGTTCAGGGGGAATGCTGGTTTCATTCAATCTGAGTGGTCTTTTCGCTCCGAGGGTTAGGATCAAGGGCTGGTCGCCTGCACGAAAATTTTCACCTTAGTGGGAAGGACCTTACGTCATCGAAAAGGTCTATTCAAATGGAACAGACATATGTTTTGATAACCAAAGAGGGTGAAAGAAGAATCCCTCCCACCAATGCATAAAAAAGACTACCAAAAAAAGAAGAAAAGAAAGAGTGGACAAAAAGAAAAGTCCAGTCATTAGTGAATGAGATAAGGATCTACCTAATGAAGGAGTAGAAGCATGGAGTTTATTCTATAAGTTCGGGTAAGCTGAAAATGAGTATCAACCCGTGCGTGATCGATAGAGACGAGAGATTGAAATTGGATCCTAATCTAATAACGAAGGAAAGATTGCACCAAACAAAAAAGAAGTTCTCACTAGAGAACCGAGCGAGCGGAATGAAGCACAAAGGACTTATCAAAAAAAGGAGAGTGAGAAATGGAGTTTGACCAGATATCCATTCCAGCTTTGTCTTGACTTCCTTCCTTATTCATATTTGAGGAGAGAATCTGTGAACGAAGTTGAATCCTTTCTATAAGTGATTCTTCAAGTCGTGCCAGACCACTTCTTCCAATTGGTTTGGTTTTCCTCTGCGCCTTGCGAGAGCTCTGAGTCAGGTCACGAACGGTATTCGATTGATTTGACCCATCCTCTAACTAAACTCGTCCACCAGCTGCAGCAGAGGCTGCAGATACATGTCCACCCATTTATCCACTACCATAAGCAGTTGCAGTTTCGGTTGAATAAGCAAGCTCCTTTCAAACATCAACAGTTTCAGTCCTATCCTTTAAGTCCTTCCTTTCGGAATAGGGCTCCGTTCGACAGTCAAATCGGCCAATTTCAGTAAGCGGATTTAGGGCTTGGCTTGCTTGGGTTAGCTTCCTTACTTGCCTCACCTGGGCTATCAAGTCGGTACAGGTCATACAAGAAAGAATAAGATTTTCATGCCCGGACATAGCCCTATGGCCCACTCGCTGACATGGGACCTACTCGCTGACATGAGTAGCTGCTTTCCCTTTCTTTCCCATGACGACTAGGAACATGCCGCTAGCCGCTTCTAAGCCCATTTGTGCTACCAGGTAGATGTAGTTGCTTGGGGACGACTTCCATGATCGAACTATCCTCTGTTCTCCGCGGCTTGCTTTTTGTACTCTTTTGGAGCCATTTGACCTGGTTAGCGTAGCTCGATTTCCTTCTTTAATTGGGGAGCTTTTTGCCAGTGGAAACTTTTTTCCTATACAAGCAAGTAACTTCGTACAAAGGAAATGGAATTCTAATATCGAAAATGGGTATTTAACCTTTGGTTCGTATATAGGCATTGGTTAGCCTTTCTTCTCATGAGCCTTGATTGTAGTGAACGGCTTATACAGATGGATGTGGTGGAACTTGCTTCGTTCGTTCCTCGCTTTCTATCTCATACTCATAGGAAGTTCCATTCCGAAGATGGGTGATAGGACCCTAGGGAAGCGCCTAAGAGGATAAAGCAATCGAATTCAATATTGAGAATTGCCCACCTGTGGTTCCTTTGGCTTCGCAACGTGTTACCGGCAAGCCTTGGTTTGCATGTAGGAGGTTCAGAACTCTGCTGAGATCAATAGAAAAGACTTCATCTGAAGTTGTGATTGCTTCCTTTTTTGAAAGGCTAATGGGAGGTTTCTCGCCCTAGCACTCCCAATGCCTCTTTTAAGGTCTGGTCCGTCCATTCCAAGAGTGAAGGATTCGGAGTTACAGGCTTTGTTTAGTCAAAAGCCCGCTTAAAGCTATAAAATTTATGATATTAAAGAGAAAAAGATAGATGGTCATGGTTTATGGTTTATTATATTGGCCCAGTTGGAGTTCTGACTATAGCTGCAACCTATCTCATATTGGGGAGAAGTGTACCGTCCAATAGTTTATATATAGCTCAATTACATCGAGCCTGCCTTCCGTAAGCGAATTGAGTACGGCAGAACACGAGATTCGGAATCTCGGGGCTGAGTGGACAGGCTACGGGATCGTAGTCCCCACCTGAAGCAATTGATTGAGGACGAGAGCGGTAGTTCATGCGAATCTGAGAGCGGATCCATGACATGACTACTTTGACCCTCCTTTTTAGCCCGCAGTTTGTCGAATTCCTCAATATGAAATTGTGAGATCTAGACAGTGTGACGTGCGTGAGTCATGAGGAGTGAAGGGTGATTAAGTTGAGAACCAGAGGCGTATGCTTAACACATAAAAGTCGTACTTCTTCTTTAGCTACTGTTTCACTTTCACTACGCTGGATCGAAAGTCAGTATGTGCGTAGTTAGTGAAGGGGCAGAGAGAAGAGATGGGAGCTTAGAAAGCTTCCTGACTCGGTCAATAGCTTTAGGGAAGGGTCCGATCTATGCATCAATCCATTTCTTAAGTTATCAGATGTGAATGAAAGCATACCCGAATTCTGATCTCAACGAAATGCATAAAAAAAAAGGAATTTTGAAATTGCGAAAATCGATTAGATTTTTTCCTTCTCGACCCACGAGGGCGTCCTTAACACCTCAATCGATTCGCCCTCGACCTTGCGCCAGACCTTGCCCGCACCTTTTCTCAATGATGTCCTTCTCCGATCTTTCTCTGCATGGTTCGCAGAGTTGGTCTTTTTCGTATGCTGTAGACCTTATGACTCTCATTAACGGCTGCTCGGGAATTGGATAAAGCATCTTAGTTCAAATGTTTTCTCATTGTTTTTATTTCATTTTTGTCCGGGGACCGCCGCGTATCAAGTTTTTGCATTGTTTGCCCGCCTTTTTGGAAGTCAAGTAAGAAGGAGGCTAGTCCCCGAAAATGCCCGTTCGCAAGTAAGAAAGTTGGGGTTAAAAAAACATTGTATTTGAAAAGAGTTCCGGAATGGAAGCAGATAGGAACCTGATGGCCTGTTAAGTTAAGCAAAGAAGGTAGGCTACCCGGCTATCCAATTTTTGAATCCCGTAAAGCTCACCATCGGTTAAGCCAAAGGAAGACGCTGACGCGCTTCACTCATGAACGGAACGCAGTGGGTTTATTCGTGAAAATCTGCTCTGGCTTTCGGCTCTTATTCTGACGCTGTTCGTATTAATTATTCATGATTTATCCCTTTAATGGTCTCGATAGAGAGGCTTCCACGAACTATCCATAGCTTACTATAGAGCCGAGCCGTAAAGAAGCATCCAACCAATAAGTCTACTAAGTACTCGTGTGCTTATGCGTTCGTTTCCTTATATCCGCTTTTCTTTTATGGCTTGCTGGATTAGCTATCGCGCTTGCTTGAAGAGCCGATAAGAGGTCAGTGTCTTCTTTTCTCTTGACTACCTACTGTCCTTGTATCTAATTTCCTACCGGGCCCTCTAAGCAAGAATAAGAAGCCGGAGCAGCAACGAAGTCTAGTCGTAACATAAAAGCAGCACTTGAGTTGTCGCTTGTTGAGATTGATGGATATTTATATATCAGTTGCTCTAGCTCAACATTAGCAGTTCCTTGTCTTAGCAAGAGCTGTTTACAAGCATTGGAGCTATCACTCTTTGTTGAAGAGGCCCTATTTAGAGCTGTAGGGCATAGTCGTCTCAAAGGACAGATCCGGCAGAGTGGATAAAGAATTACCTCCACTTTGTCTTTGTATTTCTGCTTAGTGTCACCTGGTATCGTAAGAATCCTAAAGACCAGGTGACTGGACATATTGCTTCTTTGCTAGTTCGCTTGAGTGGGTCTAAAACTTCCTTATTCTAGGTTTTTTGGTACTGGCTTGTTTTGTGGACTCCTAGGAATGGAGTATAGAGAAAAAGACAGTCTTCAAGTTGAACTAGCTCTAGGGTTGCTGAAACCTCTTTGAAAGTCAGCCCTCTACTTATTGATCTCGGAATCACCAACCGGGAATTGTTTACTCTGCAGTAACGAACTTCTCATTGTCCATGGTACGGGATTTCTGATGCCTGGTCTACGGTTAACTAATTGTTAAAGAATCTTTCCAATGAAGTATGATGCGTAAGAGATGCTGAACCCAGAGTGAACGAGAATAGACTAGCCCTACTTCTTCCATTAAGGCTATCTTGAGCGGCTGGGGCCATTTTATGCTTTTGGTCTACCCTCGTTTCCTGACGAGCGTGAGAAAGTCACTTCAACTTTTTCTTAAGCAAGAGTCAATAAGTTCTTCACCAGGCTTCCTCTCCATCCTTCTTCCTGGCTCACTCCCACTACGTGACTCTGAATATCTGTGCCTTGGGAAAGAGACCGTCTATTGTGAGAAAGAGTTATTCGTATTCTCTATTTCTTCTTTGTCCACTTCCTTTCCAATCTCTGCGGAACTTGCCCACTGTGATCGATCCGATAAAGGAAAGACTCCTGCTTGATAATGATACAGTCCGGAGCCGGAGATAAAGCATTGAAATTGGAACAAGAGAGAGATGAGATTCCAAAAAGCACTTTCCACTCCAACAACTACTCAATTTGAATCCAAGGGAGCAGAAACAACAGGCCTGGAGCGTTAGCTTCAAGTGGATCTCTCCGATAGCACTGCAACTCCAAGGTCTTAGCTTAACACTGCAACAGCAACTTAAACTGGCCTTATTGATTGAACTGTAAAATCTTCCATTGAAAGATAGGAAAAAAAGGAGACTATTTGAAAAGCTTTCAAACGAGCTTGTTTTTCATTACGGATAGTTGTTCACTCCAATTGGAGTTGAATCTCAAACCGAAGAGAAAGAAACTTTCGCTGCTGTTGTATAGGCAACTCTTGCTTCTGGAGGGTCAACTAATGGCATTGGCTGTCACACTTCCTGCCTTGAGAAAAAAGTGCCTCTTGCCTTGGGAAAGACTGAACATCTGGAATGCCACTATCGGGAAGAGAAGAAAAATATACTCCACCTGAAACTCACACACCCTTTGATGGAACAGGCTGCTACTGCTACAATAGCAGGAATGGGAATTACACTATGAGCTACTGGGAAAATTCTTGGAACTTTTACATTAGAAGGTGCTGAACCAGAGAAGCCCTTGCCTGCGTCCTCAAGTCAAGGGAGCAACCTAAGCAACCAGTAACCGGTGGAATACCTAGTAGCAGGATGGTAAGACAGGACCTATACGCCTCTCAAACCAATCCAGGTCTTCTGGTGTGAAGGTTTTCTCATTCTTCACATCGAAGGCGAACCGTGTTCTAGGTAGCCATAAACTGCCTTGAGACCACTGCTCACCACGGGCATGAACAAAGGTCATCAAGAACTAGAAGGCCCCAACTCATGCGCGAAGGATGTGAACGAGGAGCAAAGATCCCTTACCTCTATCTGTCTTGCTAGAGTAGAGGAATGGATAGAATAGCCTTACTTAATGCCTGCCGCTTTCTCTCCTGCGGTATGTCTAGTAGTGGCATGAGTAGTTTACCCCTGCTTGTTAGCTAGTCCATTTCTTTTCCTACTTTCCGGGAGATTTATGGGCTATCTATCTTGCTTGCCAGTCTTTCCTTCTGTCTTGTATGTCCGGTATGGTAGGGACACCCGTATAAGGAATAGAGTAGCTGCTTTCTTCTCTCTTGCCAGTCCTATCAGTCCGGGCTCTTGTTCTCTTTATCTTTCTTGTAACACTGTTAATGGGGCTCCCTATTATATGCACGGGATTCGGCAGTTGCCTCTTTGTTCTTTCTTTTCTTTCTCCGGTTGTTAACGACAAGAAGAGGAAAGCCTTATCTAACTAGAAAGCTAGTAGAAGGTGTAGCTAGCCAGTGTAGCTCTCCGGTCTTGCTTCTTGCTTGCTGCTGTTATCTGTTGTCTTAAGGCCTCAGCCATTCCTGCCCAAGGAATGGAGACAAGGAGTCGTATCCGCTCTAACCTATCTGCGCTCCCAAGGAATATTATTAGAAGTAGAAGTATAGGAAAGTGAAAAAAGATGAAAAACTATATCTTACTATACAATATATATTCTATATTGAATAACCCCAGAACAAAGGTTGAATGGCAGGCCTTACCTCAACTAAAAAAGAAAATGAGAATGACCATTCCATCCACTTACTTAAGTTAAGGCTGACTGACACTCGGAACTTTCCTTCTAAGAGAAGAAGAAGAAGGGCAATCCAGCCTTTATTATATCATATATATATATAATAATCTAATATATAATAACCTTTGTTCACTCGTGAGCGTTAATCTTTACGTCTTAGAAGTTCTATAGCTTTATGGCTGCTAGTCACGTATCATTATTATGTTATGGTGTGCTAGTCTTACGTATCGGTACGGTAGGCGAATCTCATTATAGTAAATGAAATGATATTTATGTTTTCTCTTTTTGGTCGAGCTACTGAAGTCCAGCCCGTAAACGGATCAACCGCTTCTTCCTCATAACCTAGACTGACTACACCAGTTCTCCCTGCTAGCAGGGAAATAAGGACCTTCTCTCTCTTATATCGGCTCCTCACTCAGCCTTCAGGGAAAGAAGAGTGAAGAACAAGCAATGAAGTTTTTTCTTTCGTCGAAGCAGCTTTCCTTAGCTACTCCTTTTATTTCCGGCATAGTCAGAATTCTTCGAAGCTTCAGACTAAGGTCTTCCTTCCCTGCTTACCTGAAAGCAATTATTGAAACTCTACTTCATTCCTGAGGAAAACCGAGAATCCGCTTCCCCGGGAAAAGTACACAAAGTCCCCGCCCAGTGGAGTCTTCCGCTGGAACTAGATTCCAGCTTCGCATAAGCGGGCTTAGCTTTGACTTGGCAGTAGTAAGACGATGTGGGGTTTAGTCCTTTAGCCTGAATTAGGCAAAGAACCAGCACACGCCTATTCATCCACTGAAAGGGAAATAATGGTTGGAACTCCTTATCAATTACCTTTCCCGCCGCAGCGCAAGGAAGAGTAAACGATTAATGGCAAGTCAGAGTGAAAGGCAGAGACTTCAGTTGCTACCGTACTTGACTGAGAACTTGATAGAGTGGTTCTTTTCCTCTTCCGGGAGTGTTTTTGCTTTCAACCGGCCCCTGGGATTCTCATATAATCATATAAAAGTTCTATTCCTGCCTACGCGTTGTTTCCAATCTCTGAACTTCGGGAATGCTTTACCTAAACTGATTCAGAAAAAAGAGTTTCTTAGTGCTTCACTACCTGAAAGAAAGCATTCTAGCAGCTTCTCCGATCCATGGAACCATCTTTTCTTTTCAAAGAAAGAGCTTGTTGAAGCAGAACTACCTGACCGAAGGAGATAGACAGGAAGGGAAGGATAACCCAATTATAGTTGTAGAAGTAGAAGCTATAGGCGAAGGCTTTTGACCATAACTATAAGATAGGTAAGCTTCTCCAGAGATAGATCTCAAGGAAGAAGTCCCGGGCGAGAAGTGATCGGAAGCATCGGTGAAATGAATCTCTTCTCCAAAGCACCAAGACGTTAGACCATACAAGGCTCTCTTGCACAGGAATAGCGTCAGATAAGAAAGATCAGATTAGCTATGGAATTAGTCACAGTTCATAATTCCCCGTTACTGCTAAAAGGAAACAAGGAGTTGGCAGGAATAGAACGGGCAGCTAACCGATAAGAATCCGGACTCTTGGATTCAATTATTCTTTCTTGCCTGCGAAATGCTTTCTTTTCCATTGGTGGAAAAGTTAGCGCCCGCTTCTTCTTTCGTCGAAGATGCTTTACATTCTTTCTCTGAAAGGTCCGCATCCAACCATAGTGAAAAGGAAGATAAAGCTTAGTAGTTGGAGGAAGAATAGAAGAAATCAACCAAGAAGCAAAAGAAAGTCTGCCTGCGTTGCGTAAAACTTCTGATTAAGAATGTGTTCGAGACAAAGCAAAGAAACGAAGCTGACTCTCATGAATGGATGTCCGAGCATATAGATAAGGTTGGGGAGGGAATGTGGTACCGAACGGTTATTGTGTGTCACCAAGTACTTCCACTTGTAACTGAGTAAGGTAAAGCCACGAGGGTAGGTGGGAATATTTCCTCAAAGCGCAACCAATCCAGTAAGAAGCAGCTCCGGGGAACCTCTAGCTAGTTATGAAACTACGTTTCATAATTACAATGAATCAACCTGTCCTATTCTCTTAGCAGGAGCTGAATCAACACCAAGTATTCTGTAGCCATTTCCATAGAGAAAATGAGATAATGTGGCTTTAGGGCACAACGTCTTTTCCGCCCGGAGAATACGTTATTAGGTAACTAGAGTCAAGTGAGGAATGAGAGGTACTGGCTCTTATCCAAAGAGTGTTAGGTACGAAGTCGCTAGAGCGAAGCTATAGGGGAACAAGATGCGGAATAACGTAAACTCCTTCTTTAACCCTAGGTCTCTGAATCTTTATTTCGTCGGCTATTCTCTATGTCTATTCCGATCTATTAAAGCAATGGTTTCCCCCGCCCCTATCTTTTTTATTTTCTTCTTTGTCGTTTGAGGAAACAACGTCTCTTTCGCTTCAAGCGGATTACCTTTATTTCATATACCTTTTTTAGTGAGAATCATCATCACTAAACCAACTTGATTCTACGGCTGAGGCCACATCTCATTTCGTAGGCTACCTTAGCTGAGGCTTCTTACCTGACTTGGCTTAGGTTCTTCCCCACGAAGAAAATTTACTTTTTATGGCCGTATCGTATAAAGGGTTTAACCCGGTGAGCTCGTCCCCCCCTTTTTGTAGTTGGTTGGAGAGGAGCGAAAAGCCACTTCCATTGGTAAATAATATCGGAGGGGTGGGTGATCCCGATTATCATCGGATGGGCTGTTCATTTCACCAGAATAGTCATCTTCCTCGCAAGCAAGTCAAGGTCAATCAAAGAAAGGAAGAAAGATGCTACTCAACACCATTTGACACTCAAAGCAAAGAAATGGAAGGGCTATCCTTTTCTGTACCTTTTTCCTAGCTCCCATCACCATGCCCAGTTTGTGCATAAGACAGAGGGGTGTGGGTGAATGTGACTTTCGCTGCTTTACCGAAGGCCTCTGAAGCGGGTTGACACCATCACACGCCTTGATGCACTGACGGCGTGCACATAGCTTTCAGTTTTTCGTCTTGTCCATATGATCTAACTCGTAATTCAATTCATCAGTCTGCTGTTACAGCTAGTGAAGAGAAGATAGATCTCGAGTTTCAGTTTGAAGCCCTAAAGTCAGCTTCTTTTTAAGTTCCTTTTGAATCCCACCCCTGGTCTAAGCCATTCAACGTGTTTAAGCTAGTGCTTCTGTCTTCTCTGCGATTGAAGTTGCAGTGGTAAGCTAATCCCTTGCAGTCTCAGTCCCCGTCTAACTAGATCTCTTTATAATGCTGTAGAAAGTCTTAAAAATTTCTTCTCTTCCTTCATTCTCAGTAGCTACCGTCCTCGGAACCAATGCCTAAGATTTGCCCTTGCGGTCTGCCCTTAGTCGAAAGACTTCTATCCACTACGATGGAATCCGTTAAGTGCTAGAAGTGGAGGGAAGGCCTAGTTAATCTAGCACTATGGTGGAATCTAAGTGTAAGATATTGTTCCGCGGTTGGAAAACAAGCTCCTATGCGCCTTCCGGTAGGACGTTAGAAAAAGGATATGAATTAGGCTATCTATCCAACTATTAGGCTTTTAGGCTTTCAGTGTAGTAACCTAGATGCTGACTATAGACTCCCATCTATAGTAAAAGAGAAGAAATATAGTAAAAGAGAAGAAAGTCAGGCGGACACTGGCAGCTGCAAGTCAGTCGGTTGGCTTCCGGTACTAGAGCAGTCGCTCTTTCTTTCGCCAGCGAGCGGAGAAGACCATAGGCCAGAAGCGAACTGGAGAGGCTGAAAGATGGCGGGGGGATTGGTGGTTGGCCGAGGCGCCTGTGTAAGCGACACAATCTTACCTAGTGAAGGGGAAGTACGGGGGGACAGGGACTATGAAAGCATTCTTGGGGAACTAAGTGACTCTTTGCCCTATGGTAGTAGGTACTCTTCACGGGGTGTAGTCTGCTTTCGAAAGGGGCGTAAGCGGTAACTAGACCTCACAGGAACGAGTGGAATACTTGGTTAGAGAGGTTGAGCGGAGCTGAAGACGCTAACAGGGCATAAGACTTTCTGCAATAGGCTTAGAGGGTGGACGGAGTGAGGGCAAGGTAGGACTGCCCTTTTTCGGTGGGAAAAAAGACAAGATAGGATCAGGATCTTGGAATTGAAATGAAACTCTTTTCCTTTCCCGTTGCCTACTCTTGCCAGGGGCGTCTTCAAACCTTATATAAGTCAATGTTACACAGTGCTAAATCTATCTTACCTACGCTACGTCAGAAAGAGACCTTTGGAACTACGCTCAATCACTCAGTCGAAGCAGTAGCTAGTAGGGAGGGTTCCTTTGGAACGTAGCAGAGAAAAGGCTTGGATAGCTCTTTAGATAGTCCGAGAGGCGGGGTTGGAGATAGGGTTTCTCACTTTGATTACTTACTGGGCAAACTGACTTCTGTTCTGGGGCTAGGCAGAGATAGGATCGATCAATACACTAAGTGCCCGGTCTTCAATCGATTGCACCGTCTTTCTCAAGTAATTAAGAGATGAGGCGTGGAGTCTTCTTTCTTGCTGGGCGGAAAAATGTTGTCAATAGTATGTTTCAAAAATCATTAAGAAATTTCTTGCTTACAGAAAGTCCTTCGCTTTTGGCTCTTCCCGGGAAGGGAAGATGGGGTCTGCTATTCCTAATGACTAAATGTAAAACCTACCGAAATGGCTCTTTAATTTTAAAGAAGGGCTTTATTCACAGGAAAATAAAAGGGGCATTTGATTCTAAGCCAGTCCAGTCTATTTATCATCCCACCACTCACCCAAGCAAGCTCAGGAGTTCAGATGCTACAGATTAGATTAGCTGCTTGAAGCCCGATCGTCAGTAACTTCCACCGAAGAGATATTGTTTTTGTCCTTCTCGGGTTCCAGTCCAACCTTCTGCTGCTGCCCCCGGCCCCTACTTAATTTAAGACTTTCTGGTCTCTCAGGCTTACACAAGTCTAATTCTTCCGCTACCGATATTGGATCTGAGTCTTCCTTGAAAGAATCGCAAACAAAGAGTAAATTGCTTAGCTTATCGAGATCGCCGCTTCTTTGTTCGCTGCCGAGTATAAATAGAAAGCCCAACTATGCGGCTATCACGAATAAGAAATTCAAGGATGATGCCCCGCAAGACAAAGACTGCTGCATAAAGTACTAAACCAGAGGCACCACCTACTCCCCCACCACGCACTTTTGGTGTCGAGCCAATGAATTCCCTATTCCATAGCGAGATCTCCTTCCATATTCGCATGGCCTCAAGGCTCGATGTAATTGAGCTACGCTTTCTTCTCTTATGATATAAAGTCTTTGAATGAGATTTCGTCTTTGAAAAGCTACTTGATCGAGCTCCTTCCGCATAATGCTTTTAAAGCGTTCAAAGAGTGGAAAGAAAGTCTTAGCCTAGCAAGTCATAGGAGAAGCGAAAGAGCTATCGTCGAAAGCTTCTCGTTTACACCTGTTCTTTCTTGCTTCAATCGGCTTGAAAAAAGTCTTTCAAAACTTTACATCCATCAGAGCAGCAGCAGGCATGGAAAGAGCCTCCGGTCATCACATCATTTGGGTCATTTGTATATGATCTTGGATCTATCTTTCCAGATCTTTCGTCAGATCGCTCTACGTAAGGGAAAGAAGGATGAGACAAAAAAGAGAAGTAAAAAGGCCTTCAAGCCTACAAGGAGAAGGAGGAAGGTCAGTGGCTAGCGACGGAATCGCTCAATCAGAGTAGGACTAGCAAGTTGCAAAGAAAGCTCAAAAGAAGGATGTTGTCATGCCCCCCCAGCGTAACGCTCTTCTCCAGATTCTGAAGGAAGATCCGATCTCCAATCATGCAAAGGATTCCCAGCTCGATGGAAATACTCTCTAAAGAAATTCTTCAATACGAGATAGGATGAAACCTTCTTCCAAAATATATCTTGCCTATCTTTTACAAGCTCAGCGGGTTCAATCTGGTTCAGGACGTTTTCACGGTCTTTCCTAAAAAGGCAAGGGATGAGTCATCAATAGATGGAATGGTTGTTAGAAGGAAAAGATGCTCGATGATACATCCTGGAGTGGAGGTTTCCTGGTCAGAATCAGCAACTATTGGATGATTGCCAGGGATGACTTCAGTGATTTCATTTCATCCGGCCCTGCTCCGGAAGAGATGTTTTAGGTCACATTCTGGTAATTCTTTTAGATGTCTCATGCGGGCGCATTGACTAAATCAATGTGGAAATGGAATGGTCTCGGGTGGACAGAATCCAATGTGCCGGATGCCTCATAGAAACTCATTTCTATAGTAGTAGCTATCCTGACTTGAAGAACTTGGTTCTAGCTGCTCAGTATCGATATGTTCAGATCCACCTGGCAGACGGAGACTCTCCAACACCTATTAATATTAAGCGACATCCTCTAGCCAATTCATCACTCTGGAGGACAGCACTGGCTACCCGTCTTAGCCAACTCAGTCACTCTTTCTGAACAGCTTAGCTCCTCGCCCACCCCAAAAGGAAGGCATTTCGGCACTAAAGTACGTGGCTTGGTCCGATCAAGGCAACCCCCCCCCCTTCGGTCGACTTAGCTTGAGCTCTTCGACATTCTATTTTCGGTGCCATTTCCCGTTGAAGAGATAGTGGTGCTTGGATTAGGGCTTTCACCCGTTAACTCATTCGATGGAAAGAAGAGAAGTACGCAATAAAATAAAGTCTACTGTCCTTGAAAGGGAAGTCGAAAAGACTGACCTTGGTCCAATTCACCCATAGGAGGAAGAATGATAGCTGCTGCTAGTACAAGATAAGCAAAGGCTTCTAAGTCAGTTGCCTCGGCATCGCCATCATCCATCGGCAATCTAAAGTGCCAATCTCAACTCCTCCTTCGGAACCTTTCTCCCCTTAAGAGAAGTAAGGTAATTGGGGTTCTAGTTCTACTAGTTAGCCTGCGAGTAGGAATTCTTCTTCTACTTCTTCTCGTAGAGCCTTGGCAGCAGTCCATTCCTACCGTACTCCGGCTATTCTAGCTGTCTTTGTATTGCGTAGAGCACGTACTATGAATCCAAGTCCCCTAGTGTAAGGTAAGGGGCTTGTAGCTTTCAATGTGTTCCTTCTTGCATTGCACTGAAGGAAGGAGCTCGAGCATTTTCAAACCTCTGGAAGTGGAAGAATATAATATGCCTTCGCGGTGCGGTATGAGCGGACATGGACTAATCCCTGGGTCTGGGTGGTATGGCGAAAGCCGTGGGAGAGTCCGAATATTATGTTGTAGGATTAGAAGCAGATAATGAATCCGCATCTGTTGAAGTAATGTCTGAAATAAGAATGTCATATGTAGTTGCTCTATCAGTCTCGGCTAAGGCGTAAAGCCAGTTAATGATTCATGAATTGAGGATGCCAAGATAGAATCTTCTTAGTCTGGACTACAATGATCTAAAGTAGCTATCGTACTTAGAGTTAGGAGCGAAAGTAGCCAAGAGAGAGCCCCAAGGGGATAAGTAAGAAGTGAGTTTCCTAGTTCGTACTTCCTTGATAGGTCGCCCTTCCAGCGCTTCTGGATGACCCTTCGTACCCGTATTCGGAATTCTCCGAAAGAGAAGACTTCCCCTTTGTTGACACTTCCCTAGGTCGGGGATTAGCACGCCTTACTATCACTCAACTCAAAGCGCTTAGCCGGTTTAGATAAGTAGAAACTTACCTTATCCCTCCTCTTTCTGGTTAGAATGAAAACGACTTCCTTCATTAGCTGTAGTTCTTCTCACGCGCATCCACCCGGGGGCTTACTCATCGATACAGGGTTCAGTTGGCTTTGTAATTTAATACCTTTAGTGGTTCTCTGGCGTATCCTCGTCAGAAGGCTCGTGGAACGAACTTATTGAAGACTCAAAGGGGGTGAAGTTTTCGCCATTTAATAGCAACACAAGGCAGGCTATAAAGGAGCTATAAGCCGAATCCAAAACGAAAGCGGTTCTTGCTCTGTTTTCATTCTGATTGTTTACCAGAAGGGAGAAGAACTAGGCTGTGCCCAGAAGACACCTCCGCGGAACTCTATCCTTTCCACCCGAAAAGGCGTAGTGGCCTATGCGTGACCAGGGTAATAATGTGGTAGTGGTCCCATAGGAAACGGGGCTTTCTATTTCTATGGGTCGCTGGCACCCGATGAGAATTCTTGCCTCGTATGCAACCTATTCTTTTTTACTAAAAAATTAGGCACTTCTTTTTATTTAGATTGCTTTGTCTGCAAGCGGGCCCAACGGTAAAAGCTTTACCATGACAGTAAGCGTAGCAGATCCCATTGCAAAAGACTGATCGGAACCATCCGAGCACACCAACCATAATGCCCTATGATGTGATGCCGGGAGCAAGAGAGAAAAAAAAAGTAATCTAGCTAGGACAAGTTAGTTTGAAAGAAGTGAAGTACTTAATAGATTAAGTAAAATATTATGCCCGAGGGCTCTCTTTCTGTTCTAGAGATTGTGAGTTGAGGCCCTACCCTTTTGTGTGCTAAATTTCTTATGAGTCTGAGTTCCCATCAGGGGCACCTTCTCAATAGTCTTTCTCCAGGCCCAGACGAGAATGAGTATTGAAAGCATTTGGAAGCCTTTAATTTTACATAAGTGGTCTAGTCAAAGTCTGAAATAGGATCGAGTGATCAAAGCTAAAAAAGTGGGAGTGCCATATAAGCATGAGTTCCCCTCAGATGCAAGCCATAGAAGCGAATTGTATATCTCTCTCTATCTGTAGCAAGAAAGTAGGCTAGGCTTTACCCGCTAGGGCAGTGAAGTTCGTGCTAAATGACCGAAAGAACGTATCTGGTTGCGAGGCTTCTCCTACTCAGAAGAGAACAAGCTGCTGGGTGAATTCTGCTCTTCTTCTTGAAAATGCTTATCCGTCTTCTTTAGCTAGCGCTACCTTTGCTGTAGTTCATTTCCTTTGTCTTAAGTGATCTATTAGAGAGCTTCCCTGTAACCGTAAGAAAGAGATGCTCCGTGTAGCTAACCCCAAGTCTGGTAGCCTTTGAAAAGAAAATAGGTTTCTGACGTAACTGCCTATCATGCCAAGCTTGACGCAGTAGCTCTAGCACAGGCTGTTATCTTGCCGTCTTCCCCGGGATGAAGAAATTTGTGTAAACGATCGCTTTATATCTTTCCCAATCGATGCGGTACTGCCAATCGTAGACTGGTGGGAAATGAGAGCTGAAGCTCCATACACCATGATGAATGGGTAATAAGCCTTATTACCGTATAAAAGACTGCTTGCTTGGTTTTTGTTTTATTAAATCAATACAGCTGTTAACAATCGCCGTCCAATCTCAGAGGAGGGATTTACTACTAGTCATCGCCTTGAGTCTGCCGTTCCTCTCCCTATCGGTCGAGTCTGCTTCGTTCCTAGTTAGGCCATTTTCTAATGCGGATTCAATAGCAGCAGAGTCGTGAAAAGAGCTAAAAGCATTCTCTACATACGAAACCACTAGGTACATTTTCACCTTCTTTAGAAAGCCTTTGGAAAAGACTGATGAAAAGAACTTTTGTGTCGTGCTTATTCCATACATAGAATCCATAAAACACTTTCCTTTTCATCCCACTACGGATAGAGAAAAGAAAGGGTGACAAGGCAAACAACCTCTATGAAACCTTCTACGCCGCAGCCCATCTCATACCAATGGGTGAAACCGTATCTCTTATCGATTCAAATCGATAAGAGACAGGGCTTCTTTTTCGGGGTAGATAACTTCCTTTAGGAGGAGAAAAAAGGTTCCTTCTTTTAGCCTCAGTGAACCGAGTTATCCAATCAGCCCGGACAGAAGACACTCGAAGGATGGTCTCACGAGAAGGAAGAGCATAATTCAGAAGATAGTGAATCCGGTGTGGAATCGAACGAGAAGCTTTGGGCTCTTGGGAGACAGTCTCTGACTGGAATAGCTTTATATAAAGGTATAAAGGAGAGGCTCGAATTTATCCATTGACGATTCAGTCCTCTTAGCAAAAAGGAAGAATCGAGGCCTTCCCTAAGGCCAAGTCCGAAAGAAATAAAAAGAAATGGCTTAGCCAATGATGGATTGACCAAAGATCTAAACCCTGCATCCTCGCCGAATAGAATGTAGCTTCTAACTACTGGTTAGAAGGAAATGAACATCTTAGAATAAGTACAGTTGGTTCTACGGAACAATCCTAGTAAAAAAGGAGTTCGATCCTGGCTCTAAAGAACCCAGACTCTTAACAAACCTTGAAAGCGAGCTATATGCTTTACACATCATGTCCTGTGGAATCCTTCATCAATGCCTAAAGGCTAGATCATGTATGATGTGTGACTATGACTATATCTATAAAGCAGGGACTGCGAAAGGCTTTACCCGTGGGAGGGGCGTCTCTGGACCGAGGTCCAGTGGCGTGGGGTGAACTAGCCCCAGTCCTGATCGTCAGATTAGGATCCTTTAAAGGCGTCATACTCGGTTGATAGGAAACTTGATATATGAGTATGATAACCTTGTCAATCAACCTTTCACTTGGTTAGTGAAATCGCTGATTGATCCGGTGTTAGTACCATCGGTACCACTCTACGGGGGATCCAAGAGGTCCTTCGAGTGGACGAGTAAGCAAAAGGATAATCTTAGGAAGTCGAGTTGCTTTCGCTCCTCGAGGATTTAAGTATAAACATCTTGGATTTGTCCATCTGGAGATGGGATGAGATTTGTTTTCCTAGCCAACCCTTCATCCAATAAAAAGTAACTCATGATTTGATACGCACTCGCGGAGGCGTCTTTGGTAAGAGGGATTTTTTTAATCGTATTTGGATCTTTGGATATGCTTATTAATAGATTGGAGAGGAACTGAAAGGGGTTTTTTGCATCCCGAGCGTACTGAATTATTCTCTTTTTCGGGTAATTTTTGTCTATGAGTGAACGAACCCACTTTTCCTTCAGGGAAATTCCGATTCTGCCCCATGATGAGTAGGTGGAGGGGATAGCCCAAAGACCTTATAGTAGGGCCCTCGACGACGCTCATCCCCCCATCAAAGTGATGGAAGCTACGCAGTGTTGGAGACAACGTATTCACGTAAGTTTCATTTTGTCCATATCACTAATGGCCTTCGACCGGCGGGTAGGGGAGTTCCCGCTGCGGTGCTGTTCCCGGCCTGGCCCTGTCCTGCCTATCTCGCTTGTACCTTCAATCAAAATAATCGAGGAATCTCTATGGCTGGCAGGTGCGGTAGACCGAGCACCTTCTGAATAAGCGTGGAGTACCAGTACTGCCTTGCCCATTGAGTGAAAGCATCCATCCCAGTAAGAAAGATTCTCCGACCCCACAACCTGCGGGAACGTAAGCCAAGCCTGGTAGCGTTGTGTAAAACAATTCTTTCTTCCTAACTAAGCCGAAACCCACGGGGCGGTAAAGCGAAGAGCTATGAATAGATGAGTCACCGCATTAACTAGAATGATATAGCCAATCATTTATCCTATAGGTTCTTCAAAAGCTTGCTAAACCCAAACTCACTAAAAGCTTGCTAAACCCGAACTCACTTCTGGGGCTGGGGATGAGAGTAGTTACGAAAAGACTCATACCTTAACCGCAGTCCCTGAAGGATATGTTTACCACTTAGAGCTTCACCGTCTCGCTTAACGAACGGGAGGAACAGAAAGGTATTTACCTAAGAGCTATCCCACTACCAAGGAAGAATAGCCAGAGCCAGGATTTATTTGCTTTGTCACCTACTACGGGATCGTTGCTAACAAGGGCGGGATGCCCGCAAGCAAGGAGTTAGCAGGCTTATTCCCTTCAAAATAAAAAGGGCTAACACTCGTTACGCTTTCATACAGGCAAGAACAGAGTTAGGCTTTTCCCCAATCCAGCAGCACTGGTATCGCATCTCCTATCGCGAAGAATGGAAAGAAAGACAGATATAGGGAAATGACATAAGTTAAGTGAAGAAGGCCTACTCGCTTTTAGTCTAAAGGAGTGAGAAAGAGAAAGTTCTTGGACGACAAAGAAGAAAACCTGTCAAAGGATCTTCTTACGGTCGAAGGGTTGTAACCGCGTGCCGGTCTGAAAGAGACTCACCCAAGCTCAGACCACTAAGAAAGTCGTAACAAGGTAGCCACGGGGGAAGTAGGTGGCTGGATTGAATCAGAATCCTTCGAGACATACGTAAGACTTGACTTTACGTATCTAAGTTCAAGTTCAACTCCTTTCGATATAGAGCTTCATAGTTACACTCATATAGAAGAGCTATTCGAAGTGAAACGAATACGTATCTTGGTTATTGACTTTACGTATCTTTTCGTTACACTCATTTCGTTTATTCTACTCGCTTCATCGGATAGTGTTCTAATTCCAAGGCTAGTGTGGCCTGCCTTACCTGAATCTATCTCTTCGGGTCGTTGCAATCTTTCTTACAAGATAAAGCAACCCCTATGAAAAGTATCCTTCTTCGGGTATTATTGATATTGGCATAGAACAGAGCTTCAGGTCGAACTAGTGGGTTGGGTGGCAAGGAGACTATTATGGAAAACATACATTCGTTGGATAGGTAGCTGGATTGAATCTAATTGCTGATTCCGACGGAAGCCATAGGAGTTGTATTCGAGTAAGAGCGCGGGAACCCGAAGAGAAATACGGATGAGTGCAAAAAGGGCAAACGAAGGGTACGAGTGAAATGAAATTCAATGCCCGTAGCGAGTCAAAAAGCAGGGGCCTAAGCATCCTTTGCGGCGCTTGCCCTTAGGAAAGTATATTCAGTTCGATTCCGCGATGAGGCCATGCATATAAAAACACAGCAAGAGAAGCTACAGAAAGCGAATTATTTCATAATATTTTATACCGGCGTAACAAGAACAAGCTGAAGAATAGAATTGAGATCTTTCTTCATTCATTAGAAAGAGTTCCCTACGCCGCCTAGTCGCTATAGGAGACACGTGTACACCGCCGCGTCTGAAATAAAAGAACGGAATACCTTCTGCGGCTATCATGGCTAGGGTAATAATTCGTATATGGAAACGCCGCTTCCTCTTTATCCTTTATTCGATTTAAGGATAGGGAATACGGCCTTGAAGGCGATGAAAAAAGATGATAATATAGGAACGCGGCAAACTCTTTCAAGAAATTAGCATCCTCAGCTACAGTGGTAAAATCTCTATAGGCAAGTAGCCCATGATTTCTGCCCTATAGCTTTGGCCGTGTAAAATATATAGCGGATTTGGCTGTAGAAGCCTAGGCTAATGAATTGGGGAGGTACGCAAGTGAGGGAAAAAGCTTTGATGAAGCAAAGTGTAAAGCTGAGGCATATTTCTAAAACTAGCAATTCTCTCAAAGGGTCTTGGTCTCGGTCCGGTCTTTTCTTCCTTGGTCTGACGCTTGCGTCTTCCTTTCAGCGCATCCTTGGGGAGGTCACCTCTAAAGGCCTATAGGTCCGTCTATCGATAGGCTGTCTTTCTTTTCTTTCTCTTACGGGTCTGATTCTATTGGAAAAAAGGGCCGGTCTGGCTTGACGCCATCTGAAGCGTCAGACGATGCTTGGAAATGGGTGATGATGCTAAAAGCACAGGTCTATACTTCGGCACAGACCTCTTTTGAGATTGAATATAGGAAAGTAAAGTGCTAGTATTTCTTAGAGCTTGGCTTTCTCCACAACCAGTCTTCTATTGGGGCACCATATAGAGGTTCTAGAGGAAAGAAGGGAGCTAAAGGAGTACGAAGTCCGATCAGCGTCTTCAAGAGCATGATTCTATAGGAAAGCATTTAAGAGGGCAAAAGGTCTGATGAAGTTGTACAACTGACCTCTATCCTTTGAGAACGATGTCAAGGCCCTTTATGGCTAATGCTGCATCCGAAGCTTAGATAAACTAGATACGTAATAGTCAAGTCATTACGTATCTAGGTTATCTAAAATATACGTATCTTTAGGAAAAGGGCGCCCTTGACTACGTCTTTTCTTTCTCCATCTTCCGCGTCTGAAATAAGACAATAATCCTTGGAAAGGTCACAAGTCCCCAAGGGAAGGAAGTCGTAGGATATTCAAGAAAAGCCTCCTAAGCTAATTCATTGTCTAGGGAAGTTTCTCTTTGGGGGCTGCCTATCGGTACTCCCATGAACTGAACACATACCTATTTGATCTAATGGTGCGAGGTCAAAGGCAGGGGTAGGAGAAGGAAAGAGAGGTGCGCTTTACCCTTTGAGATATCCAAGAAGTTTCGACTTTCAATCTCTTGAAAGATTATTGTCTTATTTCAGACGCTGCAACAAGGGATTATGAAAAGAATGCCGTGCTTTCATCTATTAGAGAAATATGCCTCTAGGGAAGGGAGAACGAAAGCCTTAGAGTTGGAAGGGACTATCCTAAACTTTTATTAATAATCTTCTTTTGGCCTTTGATTGGACTTAGAGTTGGGGATAGAAGACCCGCCGCTTTACCTTGAAATTTGAATCGGAAAGGGCGTAATCGAAAAAATGGAAATCACAAGAAAGAAAGACTTTCGGAACAAAAGACAAAGCAAAGACAAGGGGACCCCTTTTGAACTCAAGTCAAAGTCCCCTTATTCCATTTCGTCGTTGCAAACAATAAGTCCAGCCAATCAACTAGATCTAATATCATGCCCTTTAGGTATTAGTAGTGTCGGCATAGGAGAAGACGATTCCTAGCCTTTCGATTGAATCGATAGTTCCACCACCCGGCATAAAGGAATAGATTTGTTTCCCGGTTGGTCCTTCTTTAGTGGGCAGGAAAAGGAAATAGGTCTGTCTTTGTAACCTACATCGTCCCAGGCACCTAATTGTATTAGTGAATACTAGCAAGAACTCGGGGCTGGTGAACAGCTCCCCTAAGCCGAAGCTACGAATCTCAAAATCGAGAATTTCTTATTATAGAAAGAATCGAGTTCAGTCACCGAGAATGGGTGGAATCTTTTTTATTATAGATAGATCTTTTCTCTGTGGTGCATAGAATCGATTAACACGGGTTCGGGTGAACCCTCTTTTATTTTCCCTGAAGCAGGGGTTTTTGTAGCTTTGGTGAAGCATCAGATTCGTTCACACCTCTAGGTTTGCTTTAGTCGCTTCCTCTTTTCTAGTTGATCGAAAGCTGTAGAAAGCTATGGTCGAAGAGGCAGTAGACAAAGATCTTTTAAAGACCTTCCTACCGGAGGAACTTTTTCAATGGAGACACCGGCAGAGAATCCATATGGTACCCCTAGGGGTTGAGGCACCGTAGCTGAGTTTGGTAAAGGATCCACACGCTTCACATCTAAACGAAAAAGAAGGCAGGATAGTCCTTGTAAGACTAAATTACATAACCCGGTTCATAGCCCAGTTAACGGCACTATGTGAGCGTGAGCCCATCTTTCGTTTTCTGCGCAAGAAGTTCAATGAGTGCGAGTCCCGATACTCCGACTTAGAAAGAACCTCTTGTGCGCTAGCATGGGCTGCTCGCCGACTCCGTCAGTACACGCTTTATCATAAATGGGATTCACTAAGAAGAAAAGTGCTCTTGACTCATCAAGCCCTGGATGGGCGGCTGTTCTAGCCGATCACGGGACCTAGCACCTAGCCTCTTTGTCCACTGAAAGGTGATAGGATTCCCTTTCTGACGACTTCGGGGAACAATGGGCAACTCCTACTACTGAAACCAGTGGATACTGATCCTCTTCCTCTCATCTCTGGGCTGCTCTTGCTGACTCTTCCCTTGCAAATGGTTCCCCTACTAAAAAAGGAGATGGGTACTTCTCAACCAACCGAGAAGAGGCGGATTCCGGTCCGGCATCCCGTATAGGGTGATTGAGGGATGGAGCTGTTCTCTTGATGGAAGAGAGTAGGAGGGCCCTGGCTGAGCCCGAGTTTGTTCGTTCTGTGTACGAGGTTGGCTTGCTGAGCATCTTCTTTTTGCATAGGAACCCGAATAGCTGTCCGCTTGCTATCTTTCGCCGATTTCCAAGGTAGTTTACTTGCTTACTTGTTAGAGTAAGGCGAGCGAAGTGAGTTTTGCTGTGACGTCAAATCCCTTTCTTCATCTTTTGTATGGGATCCGAGAGAACTAGGCTCTCAGAAGCAATCCGTTCTTTCAGAATGAAGAGCCCCGCAGGCAAATGGGGATTCCCGTACTCATCAGTTTCACCAACGGTAACTGAATCATTCGTGTCAACGAGAGTGTGAGCGTCCTCAGTTGAAGGACGATCAATGGCAACTACTGAAAAGAACACAAAAGCACCGCCTTAGACAAGCGCTTCCAGCAACCTTAAGAGTACGACGGCTGCTTTCGTAGATGGAGTACATGGGCCCGGGAAGGACCCCTGGCTAGAAGAAAGACGGCTCACGGCTTGCATGTATAAGATCGTAGTGAAATCGCAGCTAATTATTTAAAGAATTCTCAATGGTGCCGAAATCTCTCAATAAAACAGCTAGGCCCTTGTCCTATCTCTAAAGAGAAAAGGGGGGCTTTACCCTGATGGCAAGTAGTCTCCGCGGCTATACTCTATCAAATAGCTTTTTTAAAGCGCTACTGTACTAGTTTTTGTCGGGTTCTTTGCTAGCGATTCTTTTTAGTTTAGCAGTTGAACAGGAGCAAGAAAAGCTACCGATTCTACCTAATCCACTGCTGACCACGGACTGACTCAAGCACCAAGACCTACTGCTCTTCCGACAACCGATGAAATGGCTCCTTCTTCTCTGCCTCCCCTCGGCTGAACTCCCTTAAGCCCTGCCAGGAAGTTCTTTCCTTTTGTTTCAATGGCAGCTGGTATCTGGTTCAATACTCTCTAGATTGCTATGAGGTAGCCTGCCTTACTCGAGTCAACTAGGATCAGAAGGTTAAGATAGGGATATTCAAAGCAATCTAACCAAGCCACCCAAGCCAAGGAAGGCTAGCTAGTCTAATGCTAGGGGATTCGATTCATCTCTATCAATGACTTAACCACCTTCCCAAATTCAACTCATTCAAGCCGAGTCGCCAATAGGAAAAACCTCCCCCAGGGAAGGAACTGATAGCCATAGATAGGACTAGTCTAAGTCAAATACAAGAAAGATCTAGATCATCACCAAAAAAGCCTTTGTAGCTCCAACAAAAGGAAGACAGAAGACTCGGGTAGAGATCACCTCAGCCTCGCTAGGGATATGGGCTTGGAAGAGGAAATCGTAATGCGCCAACAAGAAGAAAAGAGAGAGAGAGAAATGGGAAGGCAAGCGAATAGTTTAAGTCACTCGACCGGACGGGAGGGGAGAAGGAGGATAAAAAGAGTTTGCTATCGCTGAAGCAGTAGGGCTAACTCGAGATCCGCGCTCCGAGCTAATAGACCCCAAGTAAGGAGTACGAGCGTAGAACAAAGTCTTCTAAAGAGCTTCCGGGATTGAATAGCTATCCTTTCTAACTACGACTAGTCTGAGAAGGGGCAGTTGAACTCATTCCTCTCGCCTCCGTTCATGCCCTATACAACAGTTCCGCCTTTGAACAGGAGAATTTGAAAGAAAAAAAGATTCTAGAAGTACAGGACTGGGACGAATGGATTCAAGGTACTACCAGATGTATCAGTTAGTTAAGCTGTGGAACTAGTTTCTTGGCTTTAGCCCTTGATCGACCTAGAAACAGAGCTTCAAGCAAGCAAGGGAAAAGCGAATCAATCGGACTGCTTTTCTTTTAGGTTTCGGAGTGATCTATCTCTCTAACTATCAATCTCCTAAGAGAAGTGCGAAAGGATTGCAGGCTAGATTCAAGGTATGCCAGTTGATTGATTCCACTCAACTTTCAAGATTGGGTGAGTGTTCAGTAGCCTTTCTCAAAGGCTTCTCCTACAAAGACGATCGGGTAAGCAGAAGCAGCAGGCACCCTCTTCAGGTAATTCAAGTAGCTGTTGGCCGTACCTCTCCCGAAGACGTAATACTATGCTTTACCGGAGCACGATGCCTGTACCTAGATAGGAAAGCGCTTTGAAGACTAACTGGCATTATCCCCTCCTTCTTAGGATGAGAGAGAGCCGAGAACACCTATTATTGAATTAGCCGAAGACGAAGTACCATCTTTTCCCCTGTCCCTTTCCCGCGCCCTTTCTTGTGTGCTTTATCCTAAGTGGAAGCCAGCAAGTCATTATCCTCTAGCTCGGAATTACTCTATAACCCTGCTCACTCTAGAACCAGGGGGAAAATTAAGTAAAGAGTAATCCCACCTGCTCTGATGGAGTAAGCTAATCTCAGGTGTCTCAGGTGAAGAAGTTGATAAACCCGACCACGCTCTAACACGGAATAAGGTGAAAGTCAGCCAAGCAGTAAGCAAGTGAGTCCCCGGGGATAGAGAAAGAGTAATAAAGCGTGATAGATCGTAAGGAAGGAAAAGAAAAGGAGGGTCTCAGATCAAATCACTTTCTTGATCTCCCTAATGTAGGAAGTATAGGTAAAAAGAACTATCCCTAGGGGGAGGAGTTCGGGCTTTATGCTCTGCTCCTGGAGTGAAAGCGCTTATTCAAGAGTCTCCCCGAGTTAATAGAAATGAGAAAGCCAGTAGTGCCGTTCTATAGGTTTTTCCGGGGATCTTCCCTTGCTTTCTTTGCTTTCAGACTTCGACTGGCTTTCAAGCCGATTGCGTAAGGTAATAATAGAACTATTCTTTTCAAGCAAAATTCCCGAGAAAACGTAAATTCATACGATTTCGATGTTTTATTAAAATGAGGAAAGGAAAAGTGATTGCAAGCAAAAAGACGGGGTTTTTGCAACTCTATCGATTTCAATGTACGTTACAGAA
>CANYBF010455919.1:0-11070 GCA_948192965.1 Dalechampia spathulata
GGAATGGATGGTGTTTTTGGTGTAGTCATAAACTGAGGAGGATACATAGGTTCTTTGTTTTTGGGTTCGGATGGAGGAGGCACTGGTGAATGGGTAGGCTGAGGTTGTGAGGTAGTGGCTTTGCTGGGTGGTTTAGAAGATGGTCTTTTGTAGAGGTCTGAAGTGAGAGAAAATTGTTTTCGAGAAGGTACTGAAGATCCAGAGAAAAAGGAATGAGGAAATAGTGAAGGAGGAGTAGAATAGAGATCTCGATCTCTATCTTGTTCAATTTCCTTAAGTTGCCTTTGGAGCTGAGTAATTTCTCTTTCCTTTTCTTTAAAGAGTGGAGACATAGGATTGTTTTTGATGAGGAACCATAAGTCAGCATCAAGCTTGGATATCCGTTCTTGTAGAGATGTGTAGAGAGTCTGTATCTCAACTGACAAGTTAGAGACACGTGTCGCCATTATTGTTGACTGATCAAGAGCCTGGTCAAGCTTTCCATCTATCTTTTTGAGGTAGTGGTTTTGAGCCACAGCATTATCTGTTTGCCAATTTAGCACTTCTTCAGACTGTGTAGCATGAGTTATGTCAAGTTGAGTAAGACCGGACATAATAATTTTCCAACAAGCCTCCTGTATTGCTTTGGTTCTTCTAAAACCGCACTGTGATCATCATTGAACTTATATCCTTGAGGTAATGGAAATGTACATGTTTAGCCTCTGTTAATCCTATTTTGATGATTAAATCTTGAATATATTTCTACTAATTCACATATATATCAGATGCAGATTTGGAAATTTCCAAACTAATGAAATACCATATAGATCTTAGGTCTTTGATGGTGAAATCTTGATGTAAATGCCTCTTGATGGCTGTTATCTCTGACAACGAAGGGACTGTTATCAAGATATCATCAACATAGATTATTAAAGATAAAAAATGTTTCCTTGATCCTTGTATAAAAAGGCAAGTGTCATTTTGAGATTGGGCAAACCATATTCTTTTAACTTGGTAGTCAATTATTTATTCTACATCCACCCAAATTACTTCAATCCATATAAACTCTTAATTAACTTGCATACACCCTTCTTTTGCACATAAGTAACCCTCTGACGGTGACAAGTAAATCTCCTTATCAATATGTCCATACAAATATGCATTATTGATGTCAAGTTGGTGAATGTGCCATACTGCCGAGAGGTTACCCTTGCTAAAAATACTCTTGTTGTTACTAGCTTAGTGATAGGGAAAAAACTTCATGATAATTAACTCCAAGTATCTGCTTATATCCTTTTGCTACCAACCATGCTTTATACTGTAGCACTATCCCATCTGTATTATACTTGATTTGGAATATCCATTTTGACTCTATGGCTCTTTTATTATCTAGTAACTTGGTCAATTCCTATGTTTTATTATCTTTCAGTGCCTGCAATTTCCTACATAGCTTACATCCACTTTTCATTTTGAATAGCCTCTGCATAGTTAATCAGTTCATGTTCAGTCTACACTAGGTCAATAGTGTTAAGGTATTCTAATGTAAAATTTGGTTCTGGTGTGCAAGGAGATAAATTTGTATTAGCAACAAAGTCCTCTAACCAATGAGGCGTATATCTCTACCTTGTACTTCTATATAAGAGTTGCACTTCATTATCACTACTAATTGTTCTAATATCATCATGGGCACATTGGTTATTAATGATGTTTTCTTATATGTTTTCTAAGGGAAAAGTAAGAGAACACAATTTGTGTTTTATTTTTCTTTCTGATGGTATTGGTAAATTTCCTCATGAAACTCAACATCCCTTGATATTATTACACATTGATTCTCTAAGGAATATAATTTATAAGCTTTGTATCCATCTACTAATCCCAGTAAAATACACTTAGTAACTATAGAGGCAAATTTGGTTTTAGTAGGGTTATTATTGCTAAAGAAACAAAGACATCCAAAAATCTTAAACTTGGAATAATCTGGCTTCTTAGAAAATAATCTTTCAAAAGATGTGTCCCAGTTTAGAATAATTGCGGGCAAGACATTTACTATTTGGGTAGCATATAGAATGACTTCACTCTATAATTTGATAAGTAACTTTGAATGAAACATTAAGGCTCTTGCTATTTGTAATAAATGTTTATATTTGCATTCTACTATCCCATTCTATTATGGAGTATGATTACAGTTATGCTGATGAACTATACCTTTAGACTCAAAGAAATTTGAACATCTTGGGTTTTGAAACTCTATTTCATTATCAGATCTAGTAATCTTGACATATTTTGACATTTATTTTTTTATCATCAAGATGAAATTCTTAAGAATTTGATTGATGTTAAATTTATCTTTTAGCATATAGGTCCATGTGGCTCTAGGGTAATCATCTATAATGGTTAAAAACTATGATGCTCTCATTTATGGAAGTGATGATATATGGCCCCCAAAGATCAATGTGTAATAATTCAAGGGAAGTTTGGCTTTTAATTTTATTTATGTGGAATGGTTTTCTAGCTTGTTTTGAGAAATGACATATATCACAAGCATGAGGAAAATGTTTATCAGAAAAAAGATATTTCATTAATATGCTACAACTTCTCTTTTAAAACATTCTTAAGTCTACTACGCCATAGATATGTGTCTTTACAATCAATAGTAACTTTATTACATATATCTCTTATTATATCAATATATAATATATAAAAGCCTCCTTATAGATTTCCTTATGTTATGTTCTCATGGGTGGTAAGGTCCTGTAAAAAATACTTATTAGATTGAAAAATGGCTACTATGTTATTTTATTGTACTAGCTTGCTATCAGATATGAGGTTATGATGGAAGCTAGGCATGCATAAGGCATTTTTCAAGGTTAGTTTTGGGTGTATGTTAATGGTGCTTATGTGTGATATGTTTTGTGATATTCCATCTAGTATATACACTTTATTTTTGATAGGTTTTGGTACTATGAATGTTGAAAGAATATTTGAAATGTGTGAAGTTGCCCAGTGTCAACTATCCATTTGCCATGTTTATTATCAAAAGAATTAAAATTGAATTTTGAATACACACCTGAGTGATCAATGACAGTTGTACTTTCTGTTAGTTCTTGTGTACCATATTCTTGTATGTATTTCTGGACTTCCCATTGTACCAAACTATCAATATCAATATTGGATGAAAAATCACTGCATGCTAATTGGTTATCTTGCACTACATTTACCTTTTCCTTTTTTTTCTTCATATCCCCAAACCAGTCCGATAGCATTGATCTTGAAGCATATTTCCTTTGTATGATCAATCATAGTGCAATGAATGCATTTCAGCTTCTCTTTTTTCTTTTCAGACCATTGGTCATTTTGTTTGAAACCTTGATGTGCCTCTATGCACTTATTGAGTTATACTTTGCCCACTTTGAACCTCTCTCTAATTTTCAATGCTAAGAATCATAGCATACACCTTGCTGATGCTAAGAAATGTGTCCATAAGGAGAATTTGGTTTTTCATATTATCATACGCTTCATTTAACCCCATTAGAAATTACATGAGCTTATCTTTCCTCATACTCTATTAATTTTACCTTCTGATCACATGTGCATTTCAATAATGGCCTTAAAACATTTAGTTCATCTCACAGCTTGTTCAACTTGGTAAAATAAATCATAACTGATAGATCTTCTTGGTGTAGGTTGTTAATCCCATGCTTAATCTGGTAAAACAATGGATCGTTACTTTCACCGAACCTCTCCTTGAGCTCATCCTTCAGTGCTTTCACTAAAGTAACATAGATGAATGACTTTACAAGGTCTTTAGATAAGGAGTTCATGATCTAAGAAATCATCATAAAGTCAGTTCTTCTCTAAATATCATATTTAATCTTATTCTCCTCAGGTACAAGGGATGTGCCATCGATGAAGCTGAGTTTATTCTTTACTTGTAGAACATGTAACATGGATAAGCACCATGGGATATAGTTTGACCTTATTAGTTAGACATTGATAAGAATTCATCTCAATTGATATGAATAGTATAGGGTGGTATTAGATCCATCTATCGTAGCTAATATTTTGGAATCAATAGCTCTTACCATTTTTTGATCAAGGCTATAATGGAGCTGTTAGGGCTCTGATACCATGTTAATTTTATGATTTTATTGTAATCTATAAATTGTATATCATACAGCTACTATAATACTATATATATGTACAAAACGTCTCCAAGAAAATACGTCTGTTGTAACATACTATGTACATGTGTAAACAAAACAAAATATTCTAGATTATTCTTATAAAACACAGTCATTTTGCAATATTCTCAAAATGTTATTGTATTGTTTCCATGTCTTCGTATTTCTAATCTTATCAATTATGCTTCATAATGCTTTCTTATCTATCATGCCTTTTAACACTTTCCCTTCCCCAAACTACATTACTTCAGTCCTTTTCTCCTTCCTCATATCATTTTTCAATTCATCTTCTACCCTTATCTTCTTTTTTGAATCATAAACACTTTCTCGCCTCTCTTCATATTCTATTATTTTGACTGAAACAATCAATAATAAAATAAAATGAAAGCATAAATCTTTTAATACAATACAATATCTATATATTCTTTCAAGTCATTTGGAGTTCTAAATAAAATTATAATTAGCTTTCTTCAAATTCAATCTTCTAATGTATTATACAAATATTGATCAATTCAATTATAAGCATTAAGTTCATATATTAATCTCATAATTAATAGAAGAATACCATTAAATTATAATACAATCAATCTATGAATCATATTAATTTTAACTTTTTATATTACAAAAATATATTTAACTACTCAATTAATGAAAGAAAAGCATAGAAATATTAATCAATTATGGAATCCATAAAAGATGTAGAAAGGAGAGACGAAAAAATGTAATGTATGTATTTCAATTCTAGGTGTTACTATGTTGATTAACATATTTTTATGAAGTTTTTTATGATTTCTTAATAATTTTCTAAACTTATTTGGTTTAGCACCATTTTACATGTCAAATTAATGATTTTTGTACTTTTTTCAATATTTAGCATAAGCTTATGTGATTTTAGATGCATTTTTAGGTTGACTTCGATAATATGTAACTTTTTTTTATCATGATGAAAATTTAAAAAAAAAGGATGATTTTTTAATCAAAAATGGTTACGTGCAACTCAAAAACTAAGAAACTAAGATGCAACCAATAGTAGAGCCACAAATTTTAATTAGGGGGCTAAAATTAAAAATGATAATTTAAGTTAATGATTAACTTTAAACTACAATAACTCATATATAATTGGGTAAAGTCTCACTTTTACCCTTAAATTATATCACGATGGATAATTTTGCCCTTCAAGTATTTTTGAGCTGAATTAAATATGAAGTAGCTAATTTGTTCATAAATTAGCCCTTAAAATGGATTAGCCTTTTATAACGAATAAAGAGATAATAGATTATGATAATAATGTTAATTCATAAACATAATGTTAATAATAATTGCTTTATATAACCCTAAATTATTAAGTACCAACCATAATTTACAAATAAATGAAATAGAAGAAGTAAAATAAAATAAAAACAAAGAAATAGGGTTTGAAGAGAAGACATTATTGACATCTCTTCAATTGGAATATCATCAAAGTGAAGAAAAGAAATATGGCATCTTTATCATCAATGTCATTTTTAATTAGAAGATCTGGTAGAAGAAGCAATAAAGAAGTTAATTATGAAGGTTGTATAAAATATTGTAGGTGTGAGCTTAATGGTTTGAGTGTGAAGGCTCCGAGATGGACTTTGTGGACAGAAAATAATCATGGCAAGAGGTTCTATGGTTATTCTAATTATAAGGTATGTTAATTTTTTTTGCTCAATTCCTTTTTTTATTTAATTCATATTTTTATGGGATGCTAAGTGGGGTTTATTATTCCATTTTAGAATGGAGGTTATGGATTATTTCAATGGCATGATAATGAAATGCCTCCTAAAGCAAGAGATGTTATAAATTTGTTGAGATTTGAGAATGACTTATTGGTTATTAAGAATATGGAAATAACAAGGAACACAAATTTAATATCAAAAGACAATGGAGTACATGTTGAAATTAACAAACTCTAGTTAGAGTTAGGGATATTGAAGTATATGAAAGATAGAGAATGTGATAGATTTTAAAAAAAAACATGTTGAAAGCATATGTAGTTGCTTGTGTATCATGGATGATCATATTAGTTTGGTTTTTGTTAAAGTACGTGTGGTCATTGGAAATTTATTATTTGTATTACACAAAGTGGTAAGAAAATGTTTGTAATGAGATGATATATATAATGCTTGTTATCATCATAATAAATATTAATGGAAAGGTGTATTTTGATTCAAATTTGGTATTTTTCATTCATAACGTGATTAAGCATGAAAGAAAGATGATTGATCTAGTCATTAAGAAAAGAGTACAAAACAGTAAGGAATTTTATATTTCTTTATAATCCTAACTAAAAGCTTATGAAACACATATATATAATGTAAGCTTTCATGAAATATAAGTGTTTTGTAATTCATATACTACATCACTCAAAAGTCATAATGTTTAAAATAAATTAAAGACTCTTACGCATTTGATAACTTGCTTCTAATTATCTTATGGTGATAGCTAGATTGTTGTTCTATTGTAGTCCTAGTAGAGTAAAAGGGAGATGACTTGCGAAGGTAATTTGTGAGCCATCTTGATCAAACTTTATCTTCCTAATTTTCCCTATAGGTTTATTGGTAGCTTTCATCTATCTAATATTATTCTTATTTGGTATTGCAAATGGAATATATGGATCAAATTGATATGAAGTTGTAAGCACATCATGACCATGGGATAAGACTATCTCAGTTTACATTCCTAGTTTTAAAAAATAAAAAGTAAATATTAAAAAGTGAGAAACTGTTATCACATGAAAATTCATGAAATTGAACATTAAATTACATTAAATGTTGTTTTTTAGTGATTTCTTCTATGTAGCACCCATATCCTTATATAACCTTACGCTTCCCTTTATGTTTGATACAATCTGGATAAGGTTGTGAAGCAAGTTACTTCTGAGGTGGTGGATCAGGGTGTTTAACAAGTGCTTGATTAGTAAGCTGTTGCTAAGGTGGTGGAGCAGGGTGTTGAGCAGGTTGTGAAGCAAGCTATTGCTGAGGTGGTGGAGCAAGGTGTTGAGCAAGTTGTGAAGTAAGTTATTAGTAAAATGGTAGAGCATGGTGTTCAGTGAGTGCTTGATTAGGCTATAGATAAGGTGGTTGACCCTACATAAGAAATGATGTATAAAGAAAAATAACATTCATCACTCACTGTGGTATTCTTATACAAACATGTTTTGTAATTGTGACTTGCAAACTTACAAACTTGATATGTGAGCTTTACACCCTTCCTTGATAACTTGGTTGAATTTCTTGTAAATTTCTTAAGATTATGTGGGGCTCTCATCCTCTTCACTTATGATCTACTAGGCATTTTAGTCTTTAGAGGAGGCAAAATTAGCTTAAAATCTTCACACCTCATGAATTTTTTCCAAGAATATATTGTAATGGATATCTATAAGTTGCAAGGTAGCTTAACTTATGATACCACTTTGACATCCTTATTAAGGGATTTTATTTAGCATGATAAAATGCATAAACAATATGTGCACATAGGATTCTTATAAGATCCCATGACCTATATATGCACATTTCCTTATCCAGAATGATAATATGCTTATCATCACCTTCACCTATCTCATAGCCCACATCACCATTGAACTCTACCTTGCATCCACCTACAAGTTTCTTGTTTTCTTCAAACTTTACCATAGCTATTGAACTCCATTCATTGAACCATTTATTTGCCATTTTCTTACAATCCTTGATTTTGTTCATTATTTTCAACCTGATATCTTCTAGCATATTGATGATTGGTTTATGCCTTGCATCCTTGATCCAGGAATTGAAACACTCTAATATGTTATTATCAACTATTTATGACTTGCACTTGTTTGTAAAGAATGCTCTATACCAATTGTGTGGTGGGTATTTCAAAAGATCCTCAACTGCTTGTTTGCTTCCATCATTAAGGATTTAAAGATTATCCTTAAACTCTTCCTTGAATGTACTCCAAGTACACACTCAAAACTTCTTTGGTACTCATTTCTCCCCTTTCTTTGACTAGTTAGCATAGATATGTCTTGTACACCATCTATGTTCTACCTCAGGTAAGATATATGAAACAACATCAAGTAACCTAGGACATATAAAAATGACACTTGTTAAATAGTATACATGAATAACGCACAACTGAGAAGTTAAATATGAGAAATTATGAAATGTTAAATACCTTTTAGATGTCTAAAATAACTGTTAGGGTTGATCCATCCCCAATATTTAGTTCATGTTTTAACCAACTAATAAACCATCTTTCAATTGTTCTTTATCTCCTTGTCAACTACAACCTATGTAATAAAGACCATTTGCTGATTTGCATCTTTTCGTATAATCATTAACAATTATCCTTTGCATACTCCCTTAAAGAAACATCCATCGAGACTGATTATAGGTTTAAAACTACTCACCCAATTCTTCTTGCATGCATCAAAACAAATAAACATTCTTCTAAACACCCTTCCACCTTTAGTCAAAGAATCTTTACAAAGCTCAATCTTAACCAAAGTTCCCAAATTAGTTTTCTTTAATGCATGTGTATAAATTGTTGAGTACCTAAATTAAACTTTGAAACTCCCATCTAAACTACTTGGCTAAGTACTTTACCATGACATTACGAATTGAGAAATGTTTATAACATCTATGTTCAGTATTCAAGGTCTTCATTGCTAATCCTGGATTCCTTCCATCCTTAGAAATGAATAACATAAATGGAGAACCTTCTTCATTAATGCATATCACCCTAATTATATTTAGTTCATTAGGATTAAGCTTTAGTTTATAGCCCATTTGAACACCATACTTAGCTATCACATCTCTAGCTTCAATTGCATTAGTAAATATCATTTTAAGCATAAAATGGCCCTCTTTATTATCATTATATCTAACTCTCTCCTCAGGCACACTTGTATTAGGATTAAATGTCACACCCCAACCTGATGTAACATGCTTCCGTAGCATAATTAATAACCTCTTAAGAAAGGAAATCATTAATTACACTACAAAGGATACATAAATTTTTTTTTGAAAATTTACTATTCATTGAGTACTATTTACAAGGTATTGTTCATCAAATTCCATGGTGAAATTTAATGTGCCATTTGCTTATTATCATTATACATTATTATCATATTCATATCGATAAGTTATAGCGATATCACGTAAGTCTACATTACAAATACACCATAAAATAATACTGCCAAACGAGAAATGAAATGTGCTACATTATGAGAAATGACATCTCAGAGTACATTATAAAAGTCTAGACTGCATCTAGGATAGGGCTTTACGAAAGTCCTAACCTTAGCCAACTATAGATCAGCTACTTCGGTCGCTCCCCGATTGAACTAGGTCTTGCGTTCATCAAATGACAAACGTTGAGTATATAACTCAGTGGTGCTATAACAATATGTTCATGGCATTTTGATATTCAAAAATGATATTACCATATGAACTTACACATAATATTCATCAAACAATGCATCATCATCATATAACATCAACTGTCATCTTACTATATCAATGTTGAATGTTTGATATTAAGAGTAATAGGATAAATACCATATGCAATCCTTCATAACTTTTCCTCCATCAATTTTCATATAAGAAAATTATCGTATACATATATGTATGTGGTATGTATAAATTCTTGTATCATGTATCCATCATCATTAATCCTTATATTTTCATCATCTATGGATGATAATGTATGCCTTTGAGAATGCAATCATGTTATGCACTCTCCCTCAACTCTTTGTAATCTTTTATCTCATTCTAAAATATTGCACGCAGTTCCTTTTCGTACTGGGTCCCTTTAGGTACCGGTACTCAACTCTCGTAAGAGGCCAAATATTAGTATAATTGTAGGGTTCTATGAACCTCATCTCCCTTAGGAGAGCCATTGTATCTGTATGATTCCTTTGAGGGAATCTATTAATTATATGACCTAGTACATTTCTTTTTCTATAACATTTCTTTTCCTTTCTCTTACCCACCTTATAACTTCACTGTAATGTCATGAATATCTTTGTATGCTTGAATGTTTCATGATATATCATATGATTAATGAGTACATGATCGTGTATGATAGTGGTTGTATGATGCCTTCATATATGGATAATTCATAACTTATTGCATAACTTATGTTTATATGATTGTGTTGGTTTGTATAGTGATTAAGCAGCGAAAGGAATTTAAAATTTTCATTTTAAAACAACAAACCAAAAGAAGATCTTTGCATCAAAACACAGAAGAACTTGTTTAGAGATTAGAAGTGACAGTTTGATAGTAACCCTTACTTTGTGTGCAGATGTCCTTCGTTCTTTATCTCTAAAACGTTTATGGTTGTAGCAAACCAAAAACCACAAAGATAGGCAGCCTCCAACAGTATCCACATGAAACAAGGAAGTCCAAGCAAGCAACCAATTGCTTCTATCTCCTTTCCTATGAACTAGTAAAGAAAAAGAAGAAAAATCTTATTGAATTTTCATCTTCCCCACAATTACTCTTGTGAAGGCCGAATTCTCCTTCTGTAGAAGAGTGTATTTTCGGCCAAAGGAAGAAGAATGGTGTGGCTTGACCTAATTTTGGTTATAACATTATATTTATACTCCAAAATTAGGTTAAGCTAAAACCCTTTCAGCTTAAGTCAGGCCCTGGGCCCGTCTGTGACTAATATAGCCTGTGACTGTCACTTGCCATATAATAGCCCAACCCAATAGCCCAACTTAAACCTTATGGACTTCTAAACATTAAATTTTAAGTCTATAAAGTATTAAATTAATTTCCATAAGTAATTTTTGACTTTTCCTAAAAGTACGAAAATGCCCTTTTAAGCTTGATTCCTCATTTGTAAGTATGTGACCTCTTGGGTTCCTAATATGTTGGCAACATGTTAAATCTTATATTTA
>CANYBF010455994.1:0-28524 GCA_948192965.1 Dalechampia spathulata
ATGGAAGGTATTTATGTAAGTGTAAAAGATGTATAAGTGTAAGTATAATGTGGTATTTAAAATATTGTATTGGTATTAATAAAATGTATAATTATGATTGAATGAATATAATATTATATATGATATATATAATATGAAATGACATAAATAAATAAGATAATGAAATAAATAATGTGTATGTAAGTAGGAATATAATTATGTGGATATTAATGTGAGTGGGATTTAAAGAAATTATATTTTATTAGTTATGGAAAGATGTGTTAGTGGAAGGAATAAAATATTAAGTGTACGGATAATTGTAAAAGTAGTATAGGTATATGTGATAGTGGAAGGAGAGGGAGAATATGTCACACCCCGACCTAAGACCCGAGGGGTGATGACATGATCCTGTAGCATAACCATCGCTTACCCGTCTCAGGTAAACAATAATTATAGTACAAGGGATTTTAAACCTCTAATGCTCGTATAAAAATCCAAAACAAAAAGATATATCTAAAGAAATACAAAACCCTGGACATATACATGGATTCTTATGCAATACATTTAGTATACTGCTAAATCCTAATACAAAAGGGTCTATGAACAAATATACAAAACCGCAGGAGTCCGTCTAGAAGTCCAAGACACGAACCAGCTGTTGTGCCTCTAATCCCGGTGCTCCCCCTCTGAACTCGGACCTACGTTCATCAAATGATAAACGCTGAGAATAATCTCAGTGGTGCTAGGAACATATAACACGTAACACACATACACAAGCCAATCAGACAACAAATAGTCAAGCATATGGCACACAACCCGACTATCAATAGCACACGCAATCCCGGTAATCTCTGCCTAGCATGCCTACCGGCAATCTCTGCCCAGCCACACAATCATGAATGATCCACAATACTATGCACTCGCCCTCGGTTTGGTGCCTTTTGCACTCTTTTACGAGGAGCATCTCACTCCTATATCGTATCAATTAATACTGGCACCTCTCGCACCAGTAGGAGCATCTCACCCCCTAATTGACAGATACCGGTACCTCTCGTATCGCTGTACATCGCGTGCCATCATATCGCCAACCTTATTTCATCCCCTCACAATGATATGCCAACATTCATAATGCATGGACAAGCCATAATACAATCCTATAAGCCAATCATCCAATAAACACAAAGCACGTTCCATCCCGGAACCAAGAACCACAACACACGTTCCTTCTCGGAACCCATAAACCGCAGTCACAACCATCAAAAGCATAACCAAGCATAATCATAGGGAATTCAATCCCCAAGCATCAGTTTTATAGCCCTACTTGGCTTAGAAGCAAGAAAGGGAGCTAATACAACCAACAGAAAGTCCTAACATAAACCTGAAGAAAGACTATCTCTAGCCCGTGATCCCGTCGCTAACAAGCTCGAGCTTTAACTTCATGCTCTCGCACCTTTTTGATGCCTAAAAATCCCTCCTCAGGTGTTTTCTTAGGGTTTAGGACATTTTAAGGAAAAGAACAGGTAAGAAAACCTTAATTCTTAGCTGTTAAAAACCCCAACTTAAGTCGCGTATGGTCGTACCAATCTCCGTACGTCCGTACCAAACTAAAAACCCTGACAAACCCAACCTCCTGTGAGCTACGGTACGCCTCGTACCACCTTTGGTATGCCCGTACCACCTTTGGTACGTCTGTACCACTTAGAAGTTCTTGACAAACCTAAATTCCTGCGAGCACGCGTATGGCCGGACCACCCTCTGGTACGCCCGTATGGCCTCCAGGAGCCCTAGCCCCCTGACTTCCCCTACTTGGTATGACCGTACGAAACCCCATATGCCTATACCACACTCTAAACTCCTCTCCTCTCACTCCAATTCACGCCCCAGCCACCTGAAATACCTAAACCACAACCCAAACATGCATGCCATCATGCACACACCTAGCATACATTCAAATACACATCAAAACATGTCATCATGATGTACATACAGTCATAGAATACAGAGCACACATGCATGCAATCGTACCAAGACATGTATACATACACATATACATCCGAACAAGCATACAATAAATACTAAAACTCCTAGGGGTCAAACGTGGATGTAATAACTCTCCCCCCTAAAAAGAATTTCGTCCCTAAAATTCCAGTCCAATATCTATAACCCAACAACATAAATAATACATGTGGCCGGATCTGCTGATTGTGACAACTCATTCCGGTGTAGATGGTAAACTCTTGCTAGTCCTCTGCAAGGTTGATTCACTGATCCCTGGCTACCATCCCTAGCCACACTGTCACGGTCCCTATCTCTGTCTCTGGCCACAACCTCTATCTGTGCAGTCCCTGGTAGGGGTCAAACTACAGAACCCTGCTGAGAAGAACCACCCTCAACTGCTGTCGACTCAAACCTCTCTGTCCGACTGGGACACTCCTAAGTATAATGTCCTGCTCCTCCGCATATAAAACACCTCAGTGTTCCTCTGCTCTGTCATAACTCAGAACCACCATGATCACCAACATACTCACTTTGAGTCCAACGAGGTAATGATGGTCGAAACTCTGATGATCGGGATCCACCTGACTCATCGTGTCTGCCTCGCTTCTGTGATGACGATGAAGATGACGGACGAGACTCACTTAACTGTTGCCTCATCGATTTCTGGAATTCCTCATCCTCCTGAAGTGTCTGCTCTTGCTCTAAAGCATCGGAGATCAGAGTGGAGAAATTGTTATGCCAGAAGCCCTGGACAAATGATCGGATCCTCAGCCTCAATCCCTGTTCAAACCGCTTACACCTCTCCCGACTCATGGGTAGAATATTGCTAGCATAATAGGACAAGCAGGTATACTCTCTCTCGTACTCCGCCACGATCATGTTACCCTACTTCAAGCCTAGGAATTCCTGTAGCTTTTGACTTGTATATGCACTCGGCACATATTTCTCCTGGAATTCCCTCAAAAAATCCTGCTACGTTAGCATTGGCAGCTCGGCTAGACTCTGTGGAATCATCTTCCACCACTCGTAGGCATTCGCTTGTAATAAAGAGATGATGTAGTCCAGCTTCAGCTCATTTAAGTAACCCATCTGTCAAAAAATCCTCTGGGTGTGCTCTAGCCACGTCTCTACAATATACAGATCTATGGTCCCCATGAAATCTGTAGCCCCAAATACCCGTAGCTTCTGAAAATCTCTTTTCTGTTCTTCCCGCTAAGGCACTACCACTAGAGGTGGGGTAGAAAATGCAGGTAAAGTCTGACCCTGCATTTGGATAAAATGGAAGAACTGGGCAAACTGAGTTGCCAACGGATCTGCTCCAGTAGCTGCAGGTTGCTCTCTTTGAGGTGCTCTAGCAGCCTATTCCCTCTGAGTTGCAGTACCCTCAGCCTAACTACCAACCTTGGAAATATCATCTTGGGCTTGAACATTACCCCTTTCTCTGCTAGTCCTAGCTCTATCCGACATGGCAAAACCCTGTACCTGACGACTATCCTGTAACTGCATAAAACAAACATTAGCACCTATCAACAGCTCAGACTATCAAGACTCCCATTTGTGCAAATTCCCTATTTGGTAGTAGACATAAATGTACCCGAGCAATACCTACGAGCTAACCATTGCTCCCTGAGCAACCATAGCCTAACGAGCTAAACCATAGCTCTGATACCACTTAAACATGTCACACCCCGACCCAAGACCCGAGAGGTGATGACATGATCTTGTAGCATAACCATCGCTTACCCATCTCAGGTAAACAATAATTATACTATAATGGATTTTAAACCTCTAATGCTCGTATAAAAATCTAAAACAGAAAGATATATATAAAGAAATACAAAACCCTGGACATATACATGGATTCTTATACAATACATTTAGTATACTGCCAAATCCTAATACAAAAGGGTCTATGCACAAATATACAAAACCGCAGAAGTCCGTCCAGAAGTCCAAGACACGAACCAGTTGTTGTGCCTCTAATCCCGGTGCTCCCCCTCTAAACTCGGACCTACGTTCATTAAATGATAAACGCTGAGAATAATCTCAGTGGTGCTAGGAACATATAACACATAACACACATACGCAAGCCAATCAGACAACAAACAGTCAAGCATATGGCACACAGCCTAACTATCAATAGCACACGCAATCCCGGCAATCTCTTCCTAGCCACACAATCGTGAATGATCCATAATACTATACACTTGCCCTCGGTTTGGTGCCTCTCACACTCTTTTACGGGGAGCATCTCACTCCCGTATCGTATCAATTAATACTGGCACCTCTCGCACCAGTAGGAGCATCTCACCCCCTAATTGACAGATACTGGTACCTCTCATACCGCTGTACATCGCGTGCCATCATATCGCCACCCTTATTTCATCCCCTTACAATGATATGCCAACATTCATAATGCATGGACAAGCCATAATACAATCCTATAAGCCAATCATCTAATAAACATAAAGCACGTCCCATCCCGAAACCAAGAACCACAACACACGTTCCTTCTCAGAACCCATAAACTACAATCACAATCATCAAAAACATAACCAAGCATAATCACAGGGAATTCAATCCCCAAGCATCAGTTTTATTGCCCTACTTGGCTTAGAAGCAAGAAAGAGAGCTAATACAACCAACAGAAAGTCCTAACATAAACCTGAAGAAAGATTATCTCTAACTCGTGATCCCGTCGCTAACAAGCTTGAGCTTCAACTCCACGCTCTCACCCCTTCTCGATGCCTAGAAATCCCTCCTCATGTGTTTTCTTAGGGTTTAGAATGTTTTAAGGAAAAGAACAGGTAAGAAAACCTTAATTCTTAGCTGTTAAAAAGCCCAACTTAAGTCACGTACGGTTGTACCAATTTCTGTACACCCGTACTTTACCCTGACAAACTCAACCTCCTGCGAGCTACGGTACGCCCATACCACTTAGAAGTTCCTGACAAACCTAAATTCCTGCGAGCATGTGTACGGTCGGACCACCCTCTGGTACGCCCGTACGGCCTCCAGGAGCCCTAGGCCCTTGACTTCCCCTGCTCGGTATAACTGTACGAAGCCCCGTACGCCCATACCACACTCCAAACTCCTCTCCTCTCACTCTAATTCATGCCCCAGCCACCTGAAATACCTAAAACATAACCTAAACATGCATGCCATCATGCACATACCTAGCATACATACAAATACACATCAAAACACGTCGTCACGACACACATACAGTTACAAAATACAGAGCACATACATATGTAATCATACTAAGACATGTATACATACACGTATACATCCGAACAAGCATACAATAAATACTAAAACTCCTAGGGGGTCAAACGTGGATGTAACAAAATATTATATTAATATTTTAGTTAATGGGAAAAGATAAAGAGTATTATTTAATTAATAAATAAGTAGGTGGAAGGTATATTGAGGTATTAAAATAAGTATGAAAAAGTGTAATTGGAGGATATTTGAATTTAATACATATAATTATACATATAAGTATGGATTTAGGGGTATAATTATGTGTGTGCGGGTGTATGGGGGTATGATAGACTGCCCTACACTTAAGTTATTCATGTTATACGGTTTTTACTCCTTTCAAATGTCATAACCACATTTTCTTTCTTTTGGCCAAAACCCCCTCTTCCTCTTCTTTTATTTTTCTTCTTTTCTTTCATGTTATTACTTCATCTTCATTTTCTTCTATTGAAACCAAAAATCAACACCATCTTCTTCTCTTTTTTCTCTTTAATCTTCAAGTGTATATCAAAATCTATTTGCATTTCTTATGGTTTGGCCAAAATCACTCCATAATCTTCTTGTTCTTATAGTAATCGAAACACTTCTCCTTTTCTTCTTAAAGTTCAAGGCCGAAATCATTAGATTTATCATGTTTTCAAGCAAACTGTAACATTTTAATATCTAGATCATATTGTTCTTGGCCGAATCATCTTGTGATAAGCATGCATGCGTGTAATGATGAGAAATCAATCTTAGCTTACTTAAAATAAGTCAAGATGTGATGATCCTTATAGATCGAGTGCTAGATCATATGGAAGTCAAGTTTAGTTCAATTTTTGGTTTGTTTGCTTAAAGGTGAGGTTTGGCCAAATATGGTTAGTGTTAGATCTATAAGATCTATGCAGTTTTGAGTGAAAACATGTTATGGTCGAAATGTTTAGAGGGTAGATCTAATAGTTTTAGTTTTTGATTTGAAGTTTTTGATGTTGGTGATGTAAAAGTGATAAAGTATAGTGGATTGCGTGTGGTGTGTGTGTATGTTGGTATTTTTCCTTGCTTGACCGAATTATTGTGATGATGAGGTGCATGGATGATTAACTTTTTTGCATGCTTAAAGGAAATTGATGGAATCATTAAGTAATTACTTAAAAAGTCATAAAAAAACTCAAGTTAAAAGATGATTAATTGATGATTTATGGTTAATCTTAATATTAAGTTTTATGATTAAACGTTATGAAAAATGTTATATAAGTATTGATGGATCTCTTTATTGATTTAAACTTAAAGTAAAAATTGAAGTATTTTGGTGTTTAAAGGGGTATACGACATGTTTTATAAATTTTGACTTAAGATATGAATTTTAAATGTTAAGTGGAGTAATATTGATGCATACGGCCATCTAATGTATGTGGGCTTAATTGATTAAATTACTAAGTATGTTAAGCGTAATTTAATTGAAGGTTGGTGTAACTTAATGTTAAGGACTTAAAAGATCAATTAATTAGAGTTATAATGAGTCTTAAGGAATCTTATTGATTTAATTGATTAATGATATAAAAATTTTTGCATGATATTGATAATAATTGATTAAAAGTGAAGTATTTTGAAAGAAGGTATATGGTTTATTAATGTTCAAATTATATGATTAAATTAAATATTAAGTGAGTAAGTTAAAGACACATGGTATGAAATGGTTTACATGAATTGACCTTGATTGATCAAAATGAAGTTTGAAAGGAAAAATGGTATGTATAATGACATGTGGTCTTGAAAGCGGTTAAGTGAAGTGTTATGTATGATGACATTTGTTCTCTAAAGTGTTTTAATTATATGATTAAATTGGATATGTTAATTAAAAACATAAGTCTTATAGCATGATAAATGAAAGTGGTAGTACAAAGTATGTATAATATATGATTGCTTTTATTTTAATTAAAGTAAATGATATGGACATCTTAAAGAATGATAATATGGACATTTTATAGATTATATTAACATGTACAAAACCTTAAAATGGGAGTTATGTTACTATAAGTTAAAAGAGGATATGTTAATATGTTTTCTAAATAAGTTAAGTTAATGGATTCTGTTAAACAATAACAGTAATACATGAATAAGATATTATTAAGAAACTAATATAAGTCTAATGTTTATCAAATGTACTAGAGTATTATGTTATAATATCAACTATTTTTATATTTTTATTCTAACATCAACTGTTTTCCAGTCGAATACAAGTATGGTTAGTAATAATAATAAGGTAAGAAAATAGTTATATAAGATTATGGTTTTAAATAAGTAATAACTATATTAATGAAAGGAGTCTTATAATATGATGATGGAAAATTTAATAAGTATAGTTTTCAATAGTATGAAGATTATATTAAGTTGATGTTATATACATGTTCTAATTTGATTCGAATTATATGATATCTAATATAGTTAATATGAATAATGATACAAATGTAAATGATGATATGGTTTTCCTAATTGATGTTATGATCAGTAAGTATATTGAACTAATATGTGATTGATTAATTATTGTACAGTGGTATATGATTGCAAATGTGAATAATGCATGATTAATGATGGAATTAATTTATTAATTAAAGATGAATATTGAATTATGATTTAGGTGGTTCAGAGGAAAATCAACGCGTACCACTGGAAATTTAAATAAGGGAATGGAAATTAGGTTTGTACTATTTATTAGATGTTTCCTTATTAATGGATTTGCAGGTAAGTCTTTAACTTACCTTTATATTAATACATGATTACATGTTTTATTTCATATTTTTACTACATTATGAACATGAATAATCAAAGTTAAATTGAAAATGAATTCCATAAGGTGTACTATACAATATATGATGATACAAACTATTTAATAAAGACGATAATTAAAGTTCATGGTTATAGAGAAATTATATGTTGAGTAGATGCTTTATTATGATATTATTATTTTACGATGATGAATGATGGTTGATATATTTAAAATAATTATGAAAGGATGTAAATGATGTAATATGATATCATGATCCATCAAATAAGGTTATTATATACATAATTATGAATACAGTGATGTGGTGAATTTTGATGAAGGAAAAGATCATCATTATATTTAATGATATTGAATATATATAAAATGGATTATGTATGGTATTATATTCTGATGCTTATATATTCAACACGACATCAAAGCATATTAATTACATATAATGTAATGAATTATACAAGTAAGAAGGCATAATTATGAGATAGTATAAAGAAGTTATAAGATGGGAAAGGAAAAGAATGAAATGATTCTAATGGTATGATAAGTACCGGTTTATGAGATTCAGTATCACAACTGTATCAGAGATATATAGTTATAAGATAGTAATGTATGAGTTACTATATCTATAGTTTATAATTATATTAAATGAGGTATTTCATATATGATGTGTCATGATTTATGGTGAATGGTTAATAATGACTTATAGTTGATAAGTTATAATATCATAGCCTATTAATCAAGGATAATGAGTAATATTTTAATGTACTTGTGTTATAAAGTGATCTTCATTATATCATTGTCACTGAATGTATGAAATGGATGATGAACGATACGTTATCATGATGCTTACATATTTTCATCGTAGCATCATAGCATAACACATACATATCATGTCATGAAACATCTAAAGACATATTCATATTCATGGCATGACATAGAGAAATAAGGAAGGAGAAAAATGAGTGAAGGTGAGGAAATATTAAATGGAAAGGTACTGGGCTATGAAATGAATTCCTACCAAAATTAAACGAAAAGGAAAATGAAATGAAAAGAAGCAAAATGAAAAGAAACAAAATGAAAAGAAAAGAAATGAATGTAAAATGGGTTCCAGTTTGTTGAACCATAGATATGATATGAAATGAAAGACCCAATACAATGCGCGCATATGAAATGGCCCTAGAATGTAAAAAAAGGTAAATAAAATGAAATGTTACAAGAAAAAAAAAAGAGAAAGAGTGTAGAACAAAATGCATTCACACAGATAAACATTATCGTTTATACATTATGAAGGTACAATGGATGAAAGCACTACAAGTGCACATGTATAAATGTTATAGAAACATAATGGTTTCTATATGGTATGTTATTCTGAGAAAGAATGCAGAATATAGTCACATTTTCATAAAGATGATAAAATGAAATGATACAGGAAACAAAGGAAAGTACATAGTAAATTGACATTCATAATACATACCACATTGCATTACTATATGATGACTCGTATTCAATGATTGGAGCTTGTGCTCAAGAGTAAGAATGATCATGTCGATGGAATGATGAATGCACTATAATCGTGCTTATATAAGGATGTATATGGAGTAATGATGTACAGTATGGTATGTTGGATAATGATATAGATACATTCATAAACAGATATAGACAGCATTCTAATGTTGATAACATGATGATATAATATTATAGAGAACTTGGTACAGACGCACGAGCTTGTGCTTATAGATAGTAGTTTTATACTAAAGATTATGGGAATGATTATTTATAATGAATATAATGAATATATTGATATAATCATATTATCAATATATTGATATGAATCAACAGATATAGATAGTTGATTATTTATAATGAATATACAATATGATCATATTATGGGAATGATTTATAATAATAAAATAGTGGGTATTGGTATACGATATGTAATATAGTATACCTGTTATAAGATTTATATTTCTTACAGGTATTTCTAAAAAGATTATTAATTTCAAAGAAAATAGGTGATGTGTATCATGGAAATAAATTTGGTATAGTATTGTCATAAATAAACTATGATATGAGTAATTTAGAGAGCAAATAAATGTTGATATATAAGAGATGCTTAGAAATAATATTCTAAATAATTATATAGCGATGCTATAATTATGATGATTAGAATTACCAAACTTGTTATATATATGACATATGTTTGTTTATACTTTCTATGTTTATGATTATAGCATCACTGAGTGAAATACTCAATTATTTAACTTTGTTTATCTCAAGTGACCTTTAATTCTTTTCTAAATTATTCTTATACACATCATAACTTAATAGTATTAGGAAGATAAATAAATAACTCAATTATTTGTTCTTGTATGAAAATTTTGTTTAAATTTTCTTTGGAACAACACATCTACTTCTTACCATTCTCTTGTAAGGAATGATCTTAGTACAGCTATTCAATAAGAAGCATAATACTTAATGGAATTGCATGTAAAATGAGCCATGAAAAAGAGCTCCATAGCAAAAAAGTTCAAAATCAAAATCAAAATTATCAAAATTCAAATTCATATCTCTAATAATCTTTGTATTTATGGTAAAAAATATTACTTATACTAGTAATCTTTTCCTTTTTCTCCACTTACTTCATGGAATTTTTTAAAGGTGTTGTGGGTATAGGTTAACATCCTTACTCCTCAAGCATAGTCATCAATCTTGTCAATATTAATTAGAAAATAGGCAAGATAGAAAGTTATTGTTAATTTTGAATGGCCCAAGAACAAGATGTAACCAAATATAAATAAATAATAAGCCCAATCATATTTGGATATGTTCAAGAAGTCATTTGAACAATTTCTTTAACTCAACAAACATGCTATATTTACTTGTTGGAGGTCTTTGAATGTTTAACAATAATTGAAAAGCTTCAATTAACTGTTTACCATCATAAACAATAGACTTTCTAATAGTAAGAAGCTTGATCAAGAACAAAATATATTCAAGATCCAAAAATAGTAAAAGATTTTTTTCATATAATATGATGTAATAACTTCTAAAATTAATTTCATATAAAGTTTAATTTCAAGTTTCTACTTTGTACTTCTAATAGTAGGAGAATTTGAAGGATGAGAATTGACATCCATTTAAAATTATCCTTAATCTTATAAGAAACTCAATGCACATTTTTCCATCAATGACTTATGGAAGCATAATTTCAAGTTGGTGTTTTGTATTCCTAATAGTATTAGAAGTTGAAAGATGAGAACTGACATCTATTTAAGATTATCCTTGATGTTATTATAAACTCAAAGTTAGTTAATATCAAATACACTAATAATTCAAAAAAATTTTAATATGGGCCAGTTTATAAGCATTTCATTGGTTTGATCTACAAATTATCAAAATTGAATTAAGATCATTAAACATTTTTTCCTTTTGAAATTTATGATAATCAGTAGTAAAATGGATTTACTTAATTATATAAACAAGATCAATCATATCACCATTAATAAGTAGTTTGAATTCCTTATCTTAGCACAATCACAAGATTGTATGAAATTGATAATATTAAACTCAAATCTTAAAAGGAAATTTATATTTTGTTATCCTTGATGTTGCAAGAAACTTATTGTATTTTTCCACCAATAACTTAGCGAATATAATTTTAGGCTATTACTTGTATGCTTTTACTAGTAGTAAAAACATGAGAAGAGTTATCTTTTCTATTTGATATCCTTCCTACCTTGGAAATGGGTAAGTTCAAGATAAGGTCCAACAATTGGAAGAGCACCAAATGTCACATCATGTCCTAAGAAAGGGGGAAAACCATATTTTATTGGATAGTTCATTTAGGGTAAAAAAAAAAAGATTATTTGACTTAATAAAGAGTGGCATGAAAATTGATTAAATGGTAGTAATAACAAAAACCTTATGGAGGATTACCTATTCATCGTGTTTGGAAAAAAAGGGAGGTTAAAAACTCTTTTAACCAGATTATCACACATAATTAAGGTATTCTTCAATATCGATTGTGTTTTGATTATATTTAGTATATATATTGAAGAATACTTAGATTATAAGTATTTTACAAGATAGTCCTTCAACTTCTCTTAGTACAATTGAATCCTAAAAGATGGAATAATGGAAAAGGATGGAATAAAAAACTTTACCTCTATATTTTAATTTTAATAATGGAAAAATAACAAAATTTAGTCTATATTATGCTACTTGATTTTTGAAAATTCAAGAAATAAGATGAAAAAATATATGTAATTAAATTAAAATACAATAAAATTTGTTATTCTCCATTTTTATTTTTTCTCTTATTTTCTATTATTAATTAAAATCACCTAAGAAGTTCCTTTGTGTCGATATATGTGTTTGATTTTTTTTGAATGAAAAGCCAATTGCATTAACCAAAAGAAGATTGTAATACAGTAGAACGGTTCTTTCGAACATAAATCTAACAAAGCAGACGGGGGATTGGTAACCCAAAGAATTTCTTAAGTGGATTGGGTCTACCACCTCGATTGTGGTCTAGCAAATAAAAAAATGTCATTTGCCATTTTTTTAATGTTTAAAAATTTAACTACATAGGTTTACTATGGTTACAAATCATCACGTGTTTATAAAAAAAAGCTTTACTTTTCACTCTCCTCACCATTCAGTTTATTGAAAAAGCTTTTAATTTTCTCTAGACCAAAACAACAAAATACCAAAAGCCATTTTCTCTCAACCAAAAGAACAAAAAGCTAACGATCATTTTCTCCTTTGACGTGTTTGTGCCATTTTTCAACTTAAGAATTACTATAAGATAAAAAGCTTATCATTGTTATTATTATGTTTCTCCTCTTAAAAGCTTATCATGCTAATGAAATTGTCTGATTTTTCTGCAAATGTTTCTTTACAGCATAGCATGGTCATATGGGGCAATATTTGTAACTCTTTTTCTTGATTAACTATCGATTATCAAAGTATCATATCTAATTTTAAAAATATGATACTTAAAAATGATTATTATTATTATTATTATTATTATTATTATTATTATTATTATTATTATTATTATTATTATTATTATTATGAGCAGATTTTATGTATGAGTACTACATTAGTTATTTTTGTAGTTTTCATGAATCCATGTGTAAGTTACGATTTTCCATCTCTTTAGTATATATTATTTTCTTCATCATTCTCAAATAAAAAACTTATCTAGAAATATATTATAATTCAAATAATATTAATTTCATTGATATAATAGTCTGATTTTCACAGTTATGCAGCATTATGTTGAAATAAGTTGGCCTTGATGAGCAAGTAACTTTCTAAACATCTTTGACAAAAATGTATACCAAAAATGTTGAGTACTAACTTTAGCTCAATTCATATATTAACTTGTATTTTTTATAATTTAATTGCATAATAAAACTTCAAAATTTGTTCAAGGGGAAAGCTTAGGGATGCATTTTCAGCATATCTTCCTTAGCCAACATCATTTCCCCTTTGATTTTCAGTCCTTTGATAGGTACTCGAGCTTCAAGGAATCTATATTTATTTTCATTTAGATGTAAATAAAATTAACAACTAATTCCAAATGAAGCTCTATTCTTATCAGAAGAAGCACCTTTTTATTTCCTTGGTTTCAGCTTGTTGTGCATTGGATTTGCATTGTTATGAGATCCATTCCAAGTTGACTTGTCAAGATTTGATCATTTTCCATAGCTGAATTTTAACATATTAAGCTTCTTGAGTCTATTCTGAACTTTGGTTTTTATTAGCATGACTTAATAATGTAATTTCATGGCAGTTGATTGCACTCTTTCAAAGTGTAATGATTAAGGCTTCAACTGCGATTTCAAGTAGCAATACAACCTATAAAAATAGTTTATATTACAAGGTTTAAGCATAAATAATGTTTAAAGAAGTACTCTAAATACCATTCAGATGTAAATTCCAGTCCTAAGAGTTCATTTTCGAACGAAGGAAAATAAGAGATGAAAAGGGTATATATCATAATTGAAAAGAATGTTTGTGAGTTGGAAAGAGGTTTTCCCTGAAGTTTCAAGAACAATTGGCTGATAAATGTTAGGTCATGCTAAGACTAAGAAGAATTCAAGAATTACCATATGATATCTGATTTATTTAACTATAGGAAATTAATAAAAGAAAAAATTAAGAAAAGAAATTATGAGCCAAGTAGCTAATTTAATGCAGAATATATTTGCAAGGCTCTACAAGCAGTTGTACTAAATTCCTATGTACAATTTATGTTGGCTTATTTAAGAGGCCAAAATGCAGCTATATCTTACATTAGCCAAACAAATCATCTCAACTCATTAAGTCGTCTCCATCATCAGAATCGTTATTTGCATTGACATTGAATCGCTATTTGCATTGGTACACATGTTTTGTAAGTTCAAAGCTATAAATCATTCCAATACTACAATACTAGAATGAATGGTGTTCTTCAACAATATTTTTCCAATTCTCAAAATGTGCCTTTAATAACTTCAAAATATATTCATCATAAAACTAGATTCTAAATATAAAATATAATTATTAGACATTAAGTATAAGGCTTTGTGCAATTACTAGGATCCTGTTTATGTAAAAATTTCATAACTTATTAGTTGAAAATAATAAAGAATAAAAATAAAATAATATGATAGATTAAAAATTTACCTAATTGAAATTTTGCTTTTATAACATGGATGTAAAAGAAATATTTGACATATAAAGATTCCCATTCATGCTTGAACTTGGAGGCTATAACATACAAAAAAGATGTAAAATTTGAACATATTAACATAAAACTTCAATATGATTATATAAATAAATTAAAATAAAATTATAAAAAATAATTACCATAGTTGGCATATCATATGTATAAATGGTAAGAGACAAATGTGAAAAATTTCCAATATTAGGATATTCCTACATTAAAGAAAACAATGGCAATAATTCATTATATTAACAAAAACATAAATCATTTATAATCTAAAATATAATAATAATTACCATTGAATTATTTATGATTGGAACATTGGTTGTAGAAAAACTTTGTTGGCTTCTTTGTTGAGTTCTTGAATGTTTTAAAATTTCTACAAAAATCAAAATCATCTCAATGTACACATTTTCACTTGACATATAAATTAACAAAAGATTAATTTAATACCTTACTTGATTTTGTCTATTCTTTTTCCATATGTGATGTTTTCTTTCTTCATTTCTCAAAATGCCTTTCATATCTAGAGTTAGAAACCCCTTTAGGCTTGGCATAATGAAGATCCAATATTGGTGTTTCATTACCCTCTTAATTAGCATCATCAAGTATAACATTTTTACCAAATTAGTTGCATTTCAAAGATGTAGAATGATCTTCTAAGCTGGATTTCTTAAAGTAATCATTAAGTTGATCATATCCACTATCAAAAATTTTCCATAAAATTTCTCTTGCCTCTTGTTCCCCTTGGCTCATCATGATAAGATCATATGCATAATGCATAGCACGATTACAATAAGAACTCTCACTTTTAATAAAATCTCTTCCTAAAATTACATCTTCACAATATGCATGCACCCTTTTCTTAGCATCTTTAGTCCATCTTTTCAAAATATATTGATTTGGAATTCTTGAAATATTTTTAAAATTAAATGCAACCAACGCATGAGCACATAATATTCCAAGGGTAGTAAATTTATTACAAGAGCAATATACCTCCATTATTAAAGTGTTAAGTTGAACATGTCTCATTTTTTATCCTCTCCCTTGCATCATGAAATTAAATCTATATAAGTTACCATAACATGAAATTTCTTCAAAGTTAGAAGCCCCACACCCATCTAAATATTCCTTCTTAAATAACTTATATATCTTATGTGTATACACTTGAGCTGCATGCTTCAAAATATTACTATGTTTGATTACAAGAGTAGAAGCACCTTGATGATAATGAAAATCCTCTTTTGCCTCAGTTCTACGCCATCTCATAACTAATTTTTCAAATCCAACAACAAACTCTATGAAAGAGGTGGTCTTATTAGCAATGTCATTTAACACATTATTTATACTCTCACTTCGTTGAGAGGATTTAATTTCACCATCAAATTTTTCCTTATTAAAAGCCGTAGACCATTTTTGATGAATGTTATACAAGTTACTAAGCCATTTATGCTCTTCATCAATATAATCTAAAATCATTTGAGCCTATGTTTTTTCAAACTCTTCTTCTGTATCATATCTCCTCATATATTTGTTGAATAAATTTTGAAATCCTTAATTTGAGTTTAAACAACCCGAATGTGAAGGTGCATTCTTTGATATATGCCATAAGCATAAGCTATAACGAGTATTAGGAAAAACCTTTTCAATTGCATTTGCTATTGCTTGATCTTAATCAATGATTATTGTCTTTGGTTGGCACTTTCCCATTAAGTCCAAAAATGTACTAAAAAGTCATTGAAAAGAAGTAGGTTTTTCATCTAAAAGAAAAGCACACCCAAACATCACATTTTTCCAATGATGGTTTACCCCCACAAATGGTACACATACAAGATCATATCTATTTGTACGATATGTCGTGTCAAAGATAACAACATCTCCAAAGCACTCATATTCAATTTTTGATCTCCCATCTCGCCAAAAGAAAATTGTCATCCTACCTTATTCATCAAGTTGTGCATCCCAATAATACATATCTCCTTCTTGAGATTTAACCTTGAAATGATTAATCAAACTTTGAGAATCTTCCACTTCAATTAACTTCAGTCTACTTGCATTGACAAAATTATAACAATCTTTCTTTGTAAATCCTAAATTCTCATGACCATGACTTTCTTCAAACATAAATGAATATGCATCAATTGTTCGAATCCCTGCATTTATCATTGATTTAAGAACACCACCTTTTGAATTTGAAATTGATTGCACACTTCTTAATAAGTGTCTTTCTTCAGGTGCAGCTAATTGATGATTGTGATCATAAAAAAAATTAGTAACCTTCCATTACCCATGCTCATCAACTATAAATCTAATCATTGCTTTGCATCTTGTTCTAGTATCCAACCTAGTAAAAGAAGTTGATTGATATAATACCTCATCCTTTTTAAAACCTTTCTTCGAGCAATAATAATCCTTTGTCCAAATATTTTTTATGCCCATGTCATTATGTTGTTTGCCCTTTCTAATGCTAAATCCTCTATGAAATCCATAATCACAATATAACTCATAAGTCACCTCTTCATTATTGACAATTCTTCCAAGTAACATTTCAACATCTATTTGTTGTTCTTTTTCTTTTAAAATCATACCAACTTTTTCTTCTTCAACACTTCTATCATTTTCCATACTTGTAAAACAAATAAGAATAGAATTAAATTCAATAAAAATGATAATGAAATATTTTTTATATTTTTATCAAAACACAAATAATTAAAAAACATGATAATGAAATATTAAAAAATAAAAAAAATAGTTCAATCAATCTTTGTTAAAAAAAGAAAAAGTAAAATTATATTCTATAATAGAAAAGTGATCTAAATTGGCAATTAAAAAATTACTGTTAAATTAAATATCATCAAGAGAATTCATAATTAGAATCCCATGCATTGTAATTTGTATAATTTCTTTTGTTATCACAAGGATATTATTAGTCAATCACATGAATTAAAAACATATTATACTAAACCTTGCATTAAGGTGACAATTGACATGAATATGGGTAGGAAGTTATTGTTTAATTAAAAACAAACATAAGATTGTAGTAAAACATAAATAATAAAAAATATCATAATAAAATTAAAAAATTCAAAAATTAATTCGATCAATCACTAAAATCATGATATAAATTATGATGTTTTACAATAGAAACACAAATAACAAAAAAATTATAAAAAATTATAACAAAATAATTCAATCATTATAAAAAAGAAAAATGAAAAAATTAATTCATAAGAATTAAAGAAACAACAAAAATCCACAACAATGATAAAAAAAAAAAAACGTAACACTAACAATGATAAGCTTTTTACCTTATAATAATTCTTAAGTTGAAAAATGGCAGGAACACGTCATTGATCTTTTGTTCTTTTAATGCAGAGGAAATGTCTGTTGGTATTTTGTTGTTTCGATACAAAGAAAATTAAAAGTTTTTTTTAATAAATTGAATGGTGAGAAGGGAGAAAAGTAAAACTTTTTTTTTGATAAACATGTAATGATTTGTAATCATGATAAATCCATGTAGTTAAATTTTTAACTATTAAAAGAAATAAGACATGAAATTTTTTTTTTATTAGACCATAATCCAGATGGTAGAACTAGTTTACCCAAGAAATTCTCTAGAAACTCAAGAACAATGTTTGGCTAACCAATCAGCCACACCATTCACTGACCTACAAATTAAGCCAACATTTCAACCTAGAAAACAATGAAGTAATTCTTGAATCTTAGCAATAACAACAACTACAGTTCAATATGATTGAGTAACCCCTTCAATCATATGAATAAGCTGTTGGGCATAAGATTCAAAAACAACTTGATCAAAATGATAAGAGACTGCAAAATTTCTGTTTGACTGCTTCCTTTTTGTATTATAAAATCTCTCTATAATGATATCTTTTAATGGTTTGGCGTCCTCATTTTTTGACTTTTCAAAGCCATATTTAAAAGAAACGTCATCGTTTTTCTAAACAATGAAAATACTTTTTGATCCATTTCACTGTAACTATCTTTTAATACAAGTATAAAAGACATTAAAAATACTAAGTTTATAAAAAATATTAATAGATAACTAATTCATTTGCATTAATTTATTAAATAATGAATCAGCATTATTTTTTACATTGAATATAACTGATTAATTAATTAAAATTATGTTGAAAAAGGTGACAGATTTTAATAATAATTTTTATGAAAATAATGATTTTACAGTAAACTTAGAATAAACCTAAATTAAACCTTTTATATTTACAATATTATACGAAATCTTGAAAATTATTATTTTTACAGTTATTAAAATTTAATATTTTATAATTTTTTGAAATATAATATTTTTACAAAATTTTCTCATTGGGGATATTTTTCAAAATTCTCTAAGGAAAAGATGATGCGTTGGAAACAAAGGAGTGGGAGGTTGAAGGGTTCGAAACATGTCGGTCTCTTTCGTTTTATTTCCTTGGCCGGCCTTATCCAACCGGAAAGAAAAAAAAGCCAGAACGTCCCTGAAAGAAAAGTAGTTTGAGAAATACATAACACTATATGTTGTTTTTATAACAAACATACTTTTATAAAAACCAAAAAATAATTTAAACAAACATAAAACTCACGTTTTTGTAATTATCTAAAAAAATTGTGAAGTTCTCGAACAAAAGTATAGAGTTGAATACAACTTAAAGTTTAATTGGCCTTTGAGTTTGGAATTCATGATTAATTAATCTATAAATGAACTTTTCAATCAGTTTACTTTAAATTGATTAATCTTATCTCAATTTTGTAATAATCTCCAATCCAAAATAAAATACAAAGGGCAAATAATTAATTAAAAACTATTAACCTTAATGGGTAAAAATCTTATTATTAATTTCCAAAATAGTCTTCCTTCTAATTTTGTTTCATTAATATTCCTCCTCCTCTATTTATTTACATATATTTATTACAACCAAAAAATTAATACATAACAACAAACAAAAATGAAAAACGTACAAAAAATAAAAAGATATAATTAAACAATATAACGCAAAATTATAACAGTGCACACAAGAATAAGATGAACAATCTAAAAGAGGCAGAGGGGGAGGATGTTGATGGTGATTAATCTCAAAGATTCTATAATAAAAATTTAAATTAAAAATTAAATTCATATAAATTTAAAAATAACATATAAAATGATATTAATTCAATTTCTAAAAGAAATAAATGTAGTAAAAGATAAGTTTCGATGTCGAATCTCGGTAAATCCAATTTAAGACACTTGTTCCTACGACAAGACAATTGTATACATTAAAAAAACATTATCAATATACTAAGTGAAATTTAAATTATGAAAAATAACCTAGAAATCAAGAAAAATTAATTTATGAATTTTATAAATATGATATACGATGAGTTAATTTCACCTTTTATGTTAGAGATGCTAAGGAATTGGAATGAAGTGATCAATTTTGTCTCGTTCAGAGGATAAATTGATTATAAAATTCAAGTTAAGAAAAATATATTCTAAATTAATTAAATAATATTATATTAAATTTTTTACAAATACATTTATTTAAGAATATGTGAGCATAAATTATTGTATTTATATTAATTTATGTATATTTAATATTTATCCTAAGAATGCATGATGACAAAAGAGAAGTATAATATAGAGTAATCATAAGAAATGTAAATTTATGAAATTATTTAGTAAATGAAGTGGTTATAAATGAATGGAGTACAAGTTATTATATTAACGAGTGTAAGTAAAAGTTTAAAGTGAATAGAATTCAAAGAATTTAATGAGTTATGAAAGTCATGGAGCTGAATGAGTGAATTAGCGGGGTTATTATATTAGCATGTATATGTATGTGTAAACTATGGACTTGATATGAATTAACTTGGTTTAACGGAGAGGTGGTTGGTAAAATAAGGGCTAAATGTTGACCTTAAGATTCATATTAGGACCAAAGGGCCGGAATAAAGAAGGTTGCGAAAAGATTAAAAGAGGAGGGGTCAACTAGTACGGATTCATTTGGATTCGGGGCGGTGAACTTACGTAAATTTATTAAATAAAAACCTGAGAGGATCACAACTAAAAGAAGCTATAACATTCCTATATAGGTGGAAACAGAAATTAGGCAACAAAGAAGGAGAAATGGTAGTTTGCATTTGAGTCGAATGAAGAGAAGCTATGATTTAAAATATAGATATGCTGCATGGTTCTAAGTGCGTGTAAAGAATTATCGTGTGTGTATATGAATATAGAGAGTTATGTGGGAAGGATCCTGATGAGTGGCTTGCAATTTTATGTGCGGTAAAGTTGATTTGCTAACGATTTTGAGTTGTTTTCTGTTATAGGAATGAGGGAAAATTTTATTGGAATTGCGTAGGCTGCCAAGTAAATAATTTGTTGTAGGATGTTGAATAAGAGTATATGCATACACTAGTTGTTTAAGGCTGCTAATGTGTATGTAAAACATATATATGCTTGCATTTTGACACTTAGGAGCTCTTAAATATAATGCTTAATTAGGTTGCTTGATATGCATACACTCCGCACCATGAGGAGCTCATGAATAACAACCATACAACTGATAACTTATGTAATCAATTTTTGGAAAATTTCAAGCATTATAAGGAGATTATTCTTTGTCTAAGTTGCATTGACCCAAGGGCTGAAGCCATGGAATTCGGACGTGTGTGTGTGTGAGTTGTGCGTTGGAGACCGGATGCAGTAATAAGGAGCCTCAAATGGAAATAGGTCCATGCATATGCACACATGGATAATTAGTATATAACATGAAATAAGGAGTTAAAGCTTACCCAACGAAGGAAATTTACAAGCATAATAGAACTAGAGGTCACTTATATGACAAGGAAGATAAATTACTAGAACCAGGCGCACTTCTCTTGAAAAGGATTGAACTGAGTAATACTATTCCTATGTTTTAGGCTACAAAATAGAAGACTTAAAATGACAATTAAATTAGTATTGTTTTGCTTTCATAATGCAATTAATATCTTTAGAAAAAATCTATCAATGTATATATTAAATAAGGAGCTTTTGAAACACCAATAGACATTAAATGACAAAATATTAAGTATTTTATTTCACTTTGATAAGAATTAATTTATCGTCTTAATAACAATAACTTTTATAATATTTTATGCATAGAGTCAATAATTTTATATTTATATATAAGTTTCTATTTTTATTTATATATATAAATAATAACTATGATTTTTTTTTTTGAGGCATTCTGCCTAAAAAAGAATAAGAAATTGTATTGATACTAGGTATCAAACAAAAATATTGAAATAGATAAATAAAAGATAAATAAATAATAGAGATAAATATAAATAGTGGGTTTCATCATTTCTATAGTTACTTAGACAATTATAGAATAAAATAGAAAACTAATATTTTAATAATTAAATATTAATTTTTTAAAAAATATTAATAAAAAAACTGTGTTGTATAACTTCATTCAAAAAGCTTTCTTGAAATCACTACAAAATAAAAAATAAAATTGGAACATTATTTCTATTTTTATTTTGACATTATTTTGCGGTGGGGATTGTAACTTTCCATGAATTTTTCATTTATTACTCAACAATAGAACTTTGCTTATTTCCTTTTTTAAGAATCGACAAATCAAATGATATTTTTTTTCTAATTTTTGATGGAGGCTCTAGATAAGGGATATCTTGTTCTGAATACACTAAAAAAAAATTAGATTGTGTAATGATAAAATTAAAAAATAATTAAAATGTAAAATTAAATTTTGAATTTTGTATCAGGTCTGGTGTCAATTGCCTTTTTTTGAATAAAATAAAAAACCAATAAGTTACACACTAAGTATAACAATTAAATCAAATTATCAATTGAATTTTTTTATTCAACCATATAGAAATTTTCGATCTCTACACATTTCACCGCTCCACTAGAAATTCCCTCTACCCTTACCATGGTCCAGCTTGGTAGTTTCTATCGCCTGTCCAGGGTTGACTCTTGAGATTTGACAACTAACTTTAAAAAAAGCCACATACAAATGGTTTATGCCCAATCATTCCAAATAATGATTGCATCCTTTATATTACCAGGGCTGCTAGCATAGAGTTGGCCAATGCTTATTTTCCAAATACCGTCATTGATTCTTTTCTAGGAAAAGAAGTTCACAACCCATAGGCCTTCTACCTCCATGCAATATTGCTTTGTCAAGCTTTCATCCGTTACAGAAAATTCTCCACTGTTGCCTCTCATAGGAGTCTAGGCCATATCTCAGTCCCAGTATAGTTGATCATGCTTTTAGACCAATATTAAAAATTTTCAATAAAATACTCTTTATAATTTATTTATTATTTTTAGAATTTTTTCTAAAAATATTCTTTGTTAAAACACGAAGAGATATTTCAGCCTATTATTTTTTATTATGAAAAAGAGTTTAATATTCCAAATTATGATACGAATTCTAGCTATATAAATATGGATATAGGAAAAAAGAATAAAAAAGATTGATTTTTTATTATAATTTTTATTGTAATTAGATATTAGATTTTTTTTCATTCCTATTCTTCTTTCTGAAAAAAGAAAAAGGGGATTAAAAAGTGAAAAGAATTATTCGTTCCTAATAGTAATTTCTTTAATCAGTGGGCAAGAGCATACTTTAGACCGGTATTATGGGAGTACAACTTGATCATTTCTACTAACTTAAAGCCCAATTAATATATTTTTATATTATGTTAAAATATATTATGTTAAAATACCTTGTTTTATAGATAATTTTTTAAATCTTTATTACTAATCCTTTGTGTATCTTGGTGTTCCTAACCACCCACTCATTTTTTCTTAATCACCCGTTAGCATTATAGTAATATATATAAATGATAGTGAAATTTTAATAGGGTTAAGGTCGTCTCAGACCTTTCAATTGGCTTTTAGCTCTTAAAAATATTGAGATTTTTTATGAAAAAACGTAAGTGATAATAATGCATTAAGGAGTTGAATTGAATTCAAATTTGGTACATACATAATTGATTGGTATTGGACTAAATGCAGCCTCTACCATGACCTTAATTAATAGGAACCTCCATAAAATTAAGCGCATACAATTACAAATGCTATTTTACTTAGGGGTCGATAAATGATATTTAAGATTCACAAATATTATAAGACAATTATGAAATTATTATTGTCGAGTGATGTTTATCCTTTGTGTTAAACAAGACTGAATGCAAATTTACAGACCTACCTTGATTCACATGAGAGAATAGGATTAATTATTCATGAATTTTAATAGAAGAAATCTAGGAATATATGCATACATAAGGTAGATTTTGATCCTACATATACTTATCCTTAGGCTAAGTGGTTTGACTGAATTATAATCTAAGATTAATGAAACAATGGTTAGAAAATTGAGATCATACCTTAATGTCAAACACCTTAACATGAAGCTCCAACTATAACATATAAATCAATCACATAAAATGTAGTTTGGATATACTAGGAGTAGTCATTTGACCACATAAAAAGTGTATAAAAATTTATACTTATGGCTCACATCACCATATTAATGTTGGTGAAAGTTGATGGGAATGCTTAAATTTATCATGTGACTTCTTTACTAATAATATGTAAAATTTGAATACATCATTTGATTGAATTGTGTAAGAATCATTATCAATATAGAAGAAAAGTTTTATATTAAGAAATAAAAAAGAATGAATAATGAATTTGGCTAACTAGTATGCTAAGACCACATATGCATGAGTTAATGTCATCATTTGCCTTATCAAATAAAACATTTATAGAAAGGAATGATCATATTTGAAATCTTAGCACTTCCAAGTAGTATGCATATGCACATGTTCAATATTTATGTACTATGGTAGCATTATGAGCATTGTACATGAAAGAAATAATATAAATACACTTTATACAAATAGAAAATGGTAACATACAAGGAAATTACCAAACCATAACTCTTATCTAGTAAAATCACAACCTAGTGTAACCTTTTTATAAGAATGGGAAGTTCAATTGTAGCAAAGAAAAATGAAGGAGAATAGGTCATCAAATAAGGTTAATTAAAAGCAATTATTTAACCATGATGCTTGAATTTGTGATAAACATTTATATGTATAACAAAATAATAGGTTACCATGTGTATGCAAAAGTTCAATAGATATGCACATTAACTAAAGTATGAATTGAAAATCTTCATGATTCATTTAGCTTATACAAGAAGAATCCATACATAACAAATATAAAAGATAGGAAGATCCCTGCCTTTTCTGCATGGACATATAAGGACAAGAAGAAGACAAGTTTTTGCTCATATATCACTAACTATTTAAATGAGATTAACAGGTAAATAAAAAGCTTATATGAAGGCAAATGCATCATGATATAATATTAGTAATGGTTTAATTATCACTAATCAATTATATGGGAATTATATTTAGAAATGTAATCATATAATGAAGAAAATAAGGATTTCTCAGTTGACTAACTACTTATAATCATAATAAATTTTGTATGGTTTATAGTTATGTTAGTTTGATTTATTGATATTAATTGATACTTCTTATTAAGAGTCGAGGCTATTTATTTACACATACACACACATATATATATATATATATATATATATATATATATATATACATACATACAAACACACGTGTAACTAATGTTAGTGGATGTATACACATATGGTACTATGTTTATGCACAAGATTTAGTTAGTTATAATGGTAAAGAAAAAGAGAAACTAAATTCATTAAATTAAAATTCTTTATTTAAGATGTAATGCATGATTATGATTTGAAATGATATATGGAGTGAATTACCAGTTGATATGAATTATGATGACATGATTGAATTGATGTGAACTATAATGACATGAATGAGTATTTTATTAGAACACTTTGAATTTGGTGATATATGATTATACATAAGTTAATATGCTTAAATTATGATGTGAAACTGATATATTCATGCATCATGATGTTAATATTGAGTTGTTCAAACACTGAATCATGCAGTATGATAAGTGAAGGAATAAGGAGGGACATTAAGATAAGTATGATGATTGAAAGACATGATGTGGTAATTCCGTGACAATGATTACGAGATAGGATGTGTTATTTCTCCATTTGTAATTTCAATAGGATCGTTCATATCCTACTGAATATTTTGATTGTTAATGATAACTATAATAACTTTACCTAGAAGAATGGAGGCAAAGGATTATGGACTAATGAAATGTGATACATATGATTAGCATCATTCACTAACATCACAACACACAATTAATGTTATAATGTTATTGTATAGCAAAATGGTATCTATTTATATTGAGATGCAAACAAGTTACATGAGATACAATGTAAGAAATTGACACATATACATGATGATTGGATACATAAGACATGATAGAGTGGCTGTTATGCATTATCTCAATATTAGTAAAATTAAAAGGTAGTATGAAATGTTCTTGAATAATTCTTAGATATGAAAGACACTTTTCTATTTCTACATGTACATTACATGTTATTTACTATGATTTATTACATTATACATGCATAATAAGCATCATTAAATTTCATATTCAATGTTTATCATTTGATGAACATAAGTTAGAGATAATGGGGTAGAGTGAGAGACTGGTCAGTCATTAGCAGGTGACCTTTTGCTATACAAGGGTATGAGACTTGATGTACTCTAGAAGATTATATATTATGTATGCAACAATTACATATATAATGATAATATGAAGGCAATAATGTAAAGTCATTAGTTTGTATATATTCGAGTATATATAAATAGTTTGTAAACATTATAAATTATTAGTAGGCTATGAATATGTTGATAGCTTATATAATGTACAACTAATATGATAAACAATATCATAAACCAATTGCATGTCATAGGTAGGTAAGTGACAAGTGTGAAGGATATAGGTACTAAAACTATAAGTTGTAATACAAGGAAGTTACATTTTATCAAAAAAAAAAATGTACTCATCCTTTATAGGGTGATTATTGGATTTCAAATGATATGAAATTTATTAATTATTCTATAAGAGCATATTTCATCATTTAGGTGTGAAAAATTTTTGAAAAAGAAAATGCAAAACAATAAAATATTTGGTAAGTATGATGTATATAAACTTGTCAAATTTATAAGATTTGAAATATGTACAATTAACAAATATATTATTTAGTTTAAATTTTTTATAAGTTTAATAATAATAAATAAGGTATAAAATGCAAAAATAAATTTTGGAAGTATTTAAAATGATATTTTTATGAAATACCAAAATACCACTTAAAAGTTAGTATTTTAAATTTCATAAAATAAGATATTTGAAACATATGTATTAGACCTTGGAGGTCTTTGATCTTAGTTTTGATGTTAACAAACAATATTTTAGGAAAGTTATTGAAGTTTTGAGTGTTTTTAAGCTTAGTATGGGAGTACCGGGAGGCTATACGAGATGGAAAATTTGGCAGAAGGTTTGGTACGGACATACCACTTGATGGTGCAGTCGTACGGATGCTTCAACATATATTTATTTATATATATATATATATATATATAATATTAATATATAAAGGAGAAAGTATATCATATACATATATTTATTCATATATATATATATATATATATATATATATATATATATATATAAAATGTTAATATATAAATATATCTATTGGATTATATAGTATCAAAATTTTAAAAATTAAATAATATACTTTCAACATAAAAAAATTGTATCTTTGTTTAAAATTTTTTTAAAATTATTGATATTTTTTTTATTATTATGATTGATGATAATGATCGAAGATTATCGGATAATGATAGCAATAGTTAATGGAATATAGTGTTTTAATATTATGATGATTAAAATTTTTATTCTATTATATAAAATATATATTAGATATTTTAAATTTATATTTGATAAAAAATGAAATAGGTTTAAATATTTTGTGAAAAAAGGGTTTTAAAAAATAAACCTAAAATCTTTCCCTTTATTTCCTTTTTGTATTATTATAATCTATCTCTATAATTTGTAGCTTTTTAATGTCTCTGTCCTTTTGACTGTTCAAAACCATTTTGATTTTGAAAGTAAATGTGATCGTTTTAAATAATTATAAATATTCTTTTTATTAGTACGAATGAAAAAATAATTAAAAAATATTCTTTTTATTAAAAAATGCATAAATTTTAAAATACTTAATTTTATAAAAATAAGACAATAAATATATAAATCATCAATATCATCTCGAATTTTAGAATATATAATTTAAAATCAAATAATAATAAATACCACTGAAATTCAGCCAAAGGAAGTAACAGTTTAATTAATTAGTTGAATATAGATACCCTTACTAATAAATATATATATAAAAAAGTATAAGATTCAAATTTTCACTTTGCTTTATAATGTTAATAAAATAACTAATTTATATTAGATAATTAATTAATGTCGAATAAAAATATAAATTAATTATGTTTGTATAAGGTAGAAGTATCATAGGATTTTAGATAATGGATCCTCTTTTATAAAGACTAGAGTTTCTTAACGTGCGTTGCACGTTAAGATAAATTTTTTGACCCATCATTTATAATAATTTTATATTTTATGTTTTCAAATTTTTTTGACCCGTCATTTATAAGCATTATAAGTATTGTATACTTATTTAAAATATTATTTATATAATGTTTTCATCTATTTTTTTATAAAAAATGAGAGCAAATATTAATATTAATTAGCATAATATTAAATTAAATTTTATATAATTATCTTGTTAAATTTGAAAAATGTATA
>CANYBF010456228.1:0-11188 GCA_948192965.1 Dalechampia spathulata
TGAATCCTTTATTGATAAATAAATACCTTCAACTGCTTCACATTATATCCAATCTCCAAGTTATGAACACCTCCTATGGAGGTATAAAACATAGGAGTCAAAACATAATGATCCATAATTAAGATAACCTTGTTATCTCAAATCTTAAGGATACTTGCACTATTGATATGAGTGAGATATATTTCACAGATATAGATTAATCATACATATGAAATCTCACTGGTAAGGTCTCCAATGAGTCAGTCCCCTACTGCCCATCCACATGTTCACTTTAGATAACTCATGTCATGATGAATGAGAACGATCCCCTAAGGAAGTCAAGCATGTGATGATCTTAACCGCATTAATAATATCCATTCTTATTAATACATTGATCAGGGTAGATTTAGATATTGAACAATTGCATATAATAAGAATCTCATTTCATAAACTCTTTATGAATTCCCTTGTACTGTTCTAATATCATGGAATTCATTATTTAATTAAAAGCGTTTCAAGCAAATTGAATAATGAATAATGCCTTTCATTGATTAAAATGTTCATGTACAATAAAACATGATGCTCTATAGCATACACTAACACTTGGAGCATGTGGAGAGGACCTGGTCTCGCCGCAAGATTGTGTTGGTAGTGATTTCTAGAGCTGGATTTACTACAGATGAGGAATATAAGCTATGGGTGTTGTGCCACACCTGAGTCCTGTACTGCAAAAAGTTGTTAAGCAACAAGATCGTATGTAATAAAGAAAAACAATGCTCTGTGTTTGAAATTTGTATTACTTATGGCTAAGCTTATGAACAAGTGCTCCACTTGCATTAATGAGATTAAAACATTCACATGAAAAATGTTAAAATCAACATAGAAGCTTCTCGATATACATCAAACTTAACCCCTATCGTTAACCAGCCTCATGTGAGATTTTTTGATCAACTATTTTGACACTCTCCTTTTACTTTCAAGAGCTCTAACTTTTACATGAGTTATCCAAGTGGATTTTCAACTCATCGAGCAAGTATTTTTCTTTTTACCTTAACTTTTGCATGAACTGCCTATGTAGGTTTTTGGCTTACCAGGCTTTTCATTTTCATTTTGATTTTCTTTTGCCCCTTGCTCTAGAAAAAATACTTCTTCAGCCAATCAAGATTGATGAGTTTCAAGAATTTATTGCCTTCCAAGTCTGAAATGCAAACAACGCCTTTAGCTAAGATCTTTTTGACTAGGAATGGGCCCTCCCATTTTGGTCTGAATTTTCCATGGGGATTGCGGATAGCTAATCTTACTTGCTTCAAAACTAGGTCACCTTCCTGTATAGCAATAGGTTTGACCTTTTTATTGAATGCATTTACCATGCACTTCTTGTAAAGCTATAAATGATAGAGAGCCTTCAACTACTTCTCATCAATAGTAACTAGTTATTTGTACCTGGCCCTTCTCCACTCAGCTTCTGGCAACTGAGATTCTAGAATGATATGAAGTAACTTCAGCTCCACTTCTATTGGTAATATGGCTTCTGTCCTGTAAACCAAAGAGTAGGGGGTAGCACCCGTAGGACTCCTTATAGTGGTTCTGTAACCCCATAAAACGAATGACAATTACTCATACTAATCTTTATAAGTCTGCACTATCTTAGCCAAGATCCACTTAATCATCTTGTTGGCTGCTTTGACTGCCCCATTAGCTTGAGGGTAATATGGAGAAGATCAATTATGCTCGATCCCATATCTTTCTAGCAAGTTAACTACCTAGCCTTGGAATTGCACTCCATTATCAGACACCAAGTTATGTAGTATCCCATATCGACATATGAGATTTTTCTCTATGAACTTTGTGACCTGCTTTACCCTTAGTTTACTGTAGGATTCTACTTCCACCCACTTAGAGAAGTAGTCAACAGCCACTAATATGTACCGATGCCCATTAGGTATGTTAGGATGAATCTCACCCATGATGTCAATTCCTCAAGCTAAGAATAGCCAAGGCGTTATGAAATTTTGCAATTTGACTGGTGGTATGTGACTCAAATCTCCATGAATCTAGCATTCATGGCATCTCCGTACAAACTGTATGTAGTCTATCTCCATAGTGAGCTAGAAATATCCTTGGTGTAGGATTTTCTTATAAAGAGTGAATACATTCATGTAGGACCCATATACACCATCGTGTACTATCTGTATGATTGATTCCATCTCCTTCCCTAATATGCATCGAAGCTGTAGACCATCAACTATTCTTCTATAGAGAATACCTTGATGCCAGGTAAAGTTGGATGCTAGTTTGCACAAAACTAGGTTGTCAGTCTTATTGGCTTCTTCCAGATAAGCACCGGTCTTCAAAAAGTTCATGATATCAGCATACCATGGAACTTCATCTTGTTGGTCTAGCACCATAACCCGTTCTCCTTCATAGCAAGGAATTCTTGACTGTTTGATGAAAACAGGCTAAACTTGACTCTGTGGCCACTCACAAACTGAAGCCAGTGTAGCCAAAGCATCAGCCATATGATTCTCTTCATGTGGTATGTGAATGAATTGGCATGAGCTAAAGTTGCAAACCATGAGCTTTATGTATTCATCATAAGGCTTGAATCTTTCTTCTTTAACATCCCACTCAGCCATGGATTGGTGAATGACAAGCATCAAATCACCAAATACATCAATATCTTGGGCATCAATCATTAGTAATGATTCAAGCCTAAATAAATATGCTTCGTACTCAGCCATATTGTTTATGGCTAGAAACTCAGCTACTTTGAAAGCATAATTAGTTCACCTTCAGGAGTGACTAGCATAACTCCTATGCTTGCACCTCTTCTATTGACTGTACCATCAAAGTGCAATGGCCATTTTTGGACATTAACTACCCCCAAGTGCTCGTCTAGGAAGTCTAGCTCAAAAGTCTCAAAGTCATCCATCGGCCTAAATGCTAGGAATTTTACAATTGCTCTGCCTTTGATCACTTTGGTAGTGATGTACTGCACATTAAATTCTGATAACAGAATTAGCCACCTGGAGAGTTTTCCCACTAGCGAAGGAGCTTCATACAAGTGCTTCATAAGATCGACCTTAGAGATAGCTCAAACTTGGTATGATTGAAAGTAGTGTTTAAGTTTCTTGGTAACCTAAACCATAGCCATGCATAGCTTCTCAACAATACTGTATTTGCATTCTGTTGGCAACAGCTTCTTACTCAAGTAGTAGACAGTATGCTTGACTCCAGCATCATTTTCCTGAGCCATCATAGCACCTACTGATTCCTCTTCTAAGGCTAGATAGAGTTGTAATGGTTTTCCCGACCGAGGCAATTGTAGGATCAACGAGTTGGATAGATAATGCTTCACTGTCTCAAATGCAAACTGGTAGTTCTCATCCCAAACCATAGGCTGGTTTTTCCTCAAAAGCTTGAATATAGGCTCACACATGGTAGTGAGTTTGGGGATGAATCTACTAATGTACTGAAGTTATCCCAGGAATCCCTTGACTTCAGTCTCAGTTTTGGGAATAGGCATTTCATGGATTGACTTTGCTTTATTGGGATCTACTTCAATACCCCTCTGACTGACAATGTGGACCAACAGTTTACCGGAAGTCACCCTGAATGTCCACTTCTTTAGACTCAGCCTGAGTCTGTACTTCTCGACTCGAGTGAGAAATCTATCAAGAGCAGCTGGATGTTCTTCCCTAGTGGGAGACTTCATCATCATATCATCCACATATACCTCAACCTTCTTATGGATTAGATCATGCAACAAGGTTATTGCAGCTCTCTAATATGTAACGTCTGCATTTTTCAAGCCAAAGGGCATGACCTTGTAGCAATAGGTCTGCCATTCTATGATGAAAGCTTTCTTCACCTTATTTGTAATAGCCATCAGAATTCGGTTGTACCCAAAAAATCCATCAGCAAAGGAATACATAGCGCTAGCAACTGCACTGTCAACTAGCACGTCAATATGAGGTAAAGGAAAGTCATCCTTTGGACATGCTTTGTTCAGATTGCTGTAGTCTACACAGACTCTAACCCTGCCATCTTTCTTAGGAACTGGCACTACATTGGCCAACCATTCTGGATAGTTAACTACTTTAAGGAATTTAGCATCTAACTGCTTCTAGACATCCTTTTTAACCTTTTGAGCCCATTCTGGTCAAAGGCACCGTAACTTCTGTTTAACTGGCTTGAACCTAGGCTTGGTCGAAATTTTGTATTTCGTAATGGATCTGTCAACAACCGACATGCCTTCATAGCCTAGAGCAAAAGCTTTTATATGATATTTTAATGTGCTAATTATTTCTGTTCTCTCTTCAAAGGTCAAGTCTGATGCAATCTAGAGTAGACAGGGTTTTTCATCTATGTTAATATTAACATTTTCAATATGCATTAATGTTAAAACTACTCATGTAATGTTCATGTTCATGAACAATGCCATCAGAATATACATCACAAACATAAGCAAAGTTGTTATTCATTGCATTATATTTAGATGGAATTACATCATCATTAAATAAAATAGAAATTGGGACATCAGTGTCCTTATACAGTATCTCCTCAAAGGTGCTATCCACCAAAGTAGCTTGGCTCCTAGTGCAGCGATTATGGTGATTTTCGACTCCATGCGGCCGGTGGTGAGATTAATGATATCACTAAAGATCTGAAAAGCGCCATCAGGGTTGATGGTGTAAGAAGCAGTAGTGGTCTTCTCAACTACTGTCAAGGCTGATAGGTCATAAACATCACCAAAGATGGTGAACTGTTGGTTGAAGAATTCATCCGAGTTTAGTGACCTGGAAGGATGGTCATGTTGCTTCTCTCCTTGAATGAAGATAACCATCTTGCACTCCTCTGGCTTGTCTGAAGTATAGGGATCAAACCCAATGAAGTACCTCTCTTCCCACATGGTTGTAGGAGTGTCAAATTCTACCAAACCTTACTAATACTGGCTTAAACCTTTGTCAAGCATAAAGTTCATCATTTGCATCATCCTCTCCATAACGGGACTCGGTTGGTACGAGTATGATTCAAGTTCTTTGATGGTAGCGATCTAAAAACTAGTCATGAGAGGGACATCTTCCCTGATGCAGGCTAAAGCAACCTTATCATCAGCTGCAATGGTAACCACACCTTCATTATGTGGAAACTTGATCTTATGGCGTAAAGTGGATAGCACACCTCCCAGGGGATAGAACCATGGTCGGCCCAATAGCAAAGCACATGACACCGATATGCCAAGAATTGTAAATGCTACCACTGATTCAATTGGCCTGACAGTGATAGTGGCAGTGAAGGTACTAGTAACTTCTCATTTAGACTCATCATATGCCTTGATGATAGTCTTGCATGGCTTCAGGTCTGAAAGCTGAACCCTGAGCTTGGGCAACACCTTAAGAGGGTAGATGTTGATGTCGGAACCATCACCCACCATGACATAGGGAGTGGAGAAGTTCATGATGTGCACCCTAATGAAGAGTGCCTTATTATGACGAATACCCTCAACCAATAGATCTGTTCAGAGAAAGTAATCATGTTGGATGGTAATTCTCAATTTACCAACTGACTCTTCATGCTGAAGGTAGAGGCAGATGGTGAAATTCTCATGCTAAAGAGTGCTTCGATGACAGTCCATCGATGCTGTTGGGAGGATAGCACCAAGTCCCAAATGTTGCTATTGGCCTATGTTTTCTTAAACTATTTGACAACAACATTATCAGGTAAAGCAACCTGATTAGTTGGTTATGGAGCTGGAACATTGCTTGGACCAGCCTCATCCCTTACGGATCTAGCCTCGATCAATTTCTTTAGAGTTTTTGGCTTCTTCCTAAGGTCGAGAGCAGTGAACACCTTACCACTATGAGTCATGTTACAAACTCAAGAAGACATCTTGTTAGCACCTAACCCTTTCTATTGCTTGGATGGTTTAGGCTTCAGCTTAGCTGCCTTAGAATTCTCAGCAGACTTGCCTTTCTTGGAAGGCTGATCCTGTGATGATTCAGGCTTGGAGGAATCCTGAGTAACTGCAGACTCATCCTCTAAACTATCATACCATATATCGATGGCACCAATATTGAACCCACCATTGAGTCAAAAGGTAATAGCAGGTAGCCGAGCAATCTCCTCACTGCCGAGGCGAGAAAAAGAGTTAAGAACTAGGGATTTTAGCAACTCTAATTGGAGCATGTATGTACGGTTAGCTTCATGGTAGTTAGGCAATGGGTTTATCTTGGTTGATGGTTTGGATTTCTCAGGGTTTTCGATCTCACTGGAGTCAATGAGATTCTGAATGACCAGTCTGAGAGAGCGATAATCATCAGTGTTATGGCTGTGATGCTGGTGATAGTGGTAGTAGGTTTTGGTATCCACCAAACCTGGGGGTGGTGTTTTGAAATTTGGCTCAAGTGGTTTGATGAGCTTGGCTTTGAGGAGATGCTTGAAAACCTTGGAAAGTGGCATTCCAAGATCTGAGAATCTTCAGGATGGAGCAGTGTTTCAGAATATACGGTTTGGTGTTTGTAGGGCATTGACGTAGTGAGGTTTCTACTGTGTTTGGGTGTATGTGGCAATTTTAGGTTTCAGGAAGGAAGACTCCTTTTTCTTCCCCTTGATCTGCTCAATTCGTTATCCGACATAGTAGATATCCTCAAAGGTATGGAATGTCTGATATTTTAGCTTATCCTGGTAGAGTAACAGTGACCCCATAATAAGCGTGTTGATCATGTCTAATTCAGATGGATTTTGTCTAACCAGTGTGGCTTTATCCATCCACCTGCAAAAGTAATCCATAAAGGATTCATTGGTTTTCTGCTTAACCATTTCTAAATCCATCAGTGTTACATAAAATTGGGACTTGAACCTGTACTGTTTATAGAAGGTAGTATAAAGAGGATTCCACTCGACCGTGGTTGCCTTGTTCAGACTGCGATACAAGGCCAATATTGGCCCTTCAAGTGAGATGAAGAATAGTCAAACTATCTGATCATTTGACAGGTCTGTATTGCTCATCATCATGGTGTAGATCTTTAGATGATTTTTTGGGTCCCCAACTCTGTTGTACTTAGGAACATTTAGGAGCTTGAACTTAGCAGGCAGCCTCTTGATAGCTCTGACAGAGAACTCATCAAAGTCAAGATCTGACCCCATACCTTTGGTCTTCATGATAAACTGTAGCTACTCTATCTTTTGCTCCAAAACATTGGTCTCAGATTTCCGTACATCATGCATATGGAGTGAGATATCATCATCAGTCTCGACATCATATAAGTTGATGTCTTTCCTCATTTCCTTGATAGGATTTGGTGGGGTGATGAATTCATCAGGACTAAGAGTCTCCGAGATCTGCTGTTGCAGGAGGGTCTTGAAGTCATCATTCATTATCTTTGCCACTAATTGATCAATGAGTTTCTGAACTGAAGTAAGCATGGCCTTATCTAGTTTGAGGCAGAAGGGTCAGTGATGATGCAATATTTCTGGCATGCTGAGAGTCTGACATGGTTTGTACATGATAAAGAAAGTCAGCATGGATGCATGAGTATGCATATGGTATTGCATGTGGTGCACGTGATGTGACACATAGGATGTATGCATGTCCTATGCTAGGAAACATGCAATTTTATGGCTACAAAATAAGATTGATTAGTATGCTTATGCATTGGATGCACGCGATGCATTATGTAGGATGTATGCATGACCTATGCTAAGAAATATCCAACATTATGGCTGCAAAAAGAAGTTTGTTAGAAAATATTGCATGGATGCATGTATGCGTGTTGGACATAAAACACAAAAATAGTTAGTGAACACGTAGCACACAGTAGCACTCCCTGCCACCCTTATACCTCCACGAGAATTAGTCAATTCAATATCTCCTAGGTGGGATACTAGCCCGGAGTTATATTGGGAACTCGAGCACGATTCTCTCAATAAGGCAAGCAAAAAAGGGTGATCGTTGCCCTATCATATGAGGGATTATAGTGAAAACCTGACAATATTTTGACCTAATCATATTGCTGTGAAAAGAGAATACCAATGGAGTGGTCATGAGGTTATGTAACAATATAGAATCATGAAAAGATTCTAACTCTTAGCAGAGCAATATAGAAACATTCATATTGTTATGATAAGAGTATGTTTGTGGATAGACATGAGGTATGCAATCATACAGAATCATGAAAAGATTCTGACTCTTAGCAGAGCAATACGGGCATGATCATATTGTAATGATAAGAGTATGCCCATGGAATAGGCATGAAGTTGTGCAACCATACAGAATCATGAAAGGACAAGCCTCGCATAATGTGCACCACATGTAAGGAGCAAATCTACAAGAAAATCAAATTTATTAGTATAAAAATGATCTATAGTACCTCATTTTAAGCTCAAACAAGTGTGGGAATTACAAATCCATCAAGTAAATGTGCATTTAACTTGACTAATCAATTTAAAGGCTAAAATCAATTAAATCTAGACAATATTTGATAGATCCAGAACATTAAGACTATAGAAAAGCCATTAATGTTATTGAAAACATCATATCAAAAGCAAAAACGGGTGAAATCGAAAATAAATTTAGGTTTTCTGGAAAAATAGAAAGGTATGTGTGATACATATAAGCCTATGTGCACCACACATAGGTGAAGATGTGGTACACATAACAAAGAAATTTCAAAGAAAACCAAGTTTTTTACCAAAAACACGATCAACAGACAATTTCCAACAAGTTTAATGAAGGAAGTACTCCATTTAAGGGATGAACGTGTGTTCAAATTAAGTAAATGAGCATTTAACTTGAATAATTAGTTTTAAGACTAAAATTACTTAAATTTGGGAAATATATGATAGATATAGAACACCAGAGGCATGGATAAGCCTATGATGAAGCTAGATTCATCAGATCGGGAGCAAAAATGAGCAAAAATAGAGGGAAAATTTGATTTTCTATGAAATCTGAGGCCTATTTGTGCAGCATATAAGCCTCTATATGCCATACATAGGTTAGATATGGCATACATAGGTCTATGTATGGCACACATAGCCTGGAAAATAGGAGGAAAACAAAGGTTTTTGAGAAAAACATGAAATTTGGGGTAAATCTAGGTAGATCCAAAGTAAAAACATGTTATTTTGATCATCAATAGGCATTAAAAATCAATAAACAAACATGATTAAGGCCAATCATCAAGCAAAGAAGCCAAAATCCATCGATTCAAGCAAAAACAAGAAGAAAAGGGAAGAAAATTGAGTATTTAACTTACCATAGTAGGTTTTTCTTTAAGATCTTGCTTCCAAATGTGATTAGGGACCTAACTAGTGTTAGTTAGTCTCTAAAATCCTAAGCAATTTACTTAATTATGTGTTTAATTAAGTTTTTACAGTGATTTTGGGAGAGTTTGGCCATTTTTAGGTAAAATTCGGACTGATTTTCACGAACGTAAGTGATATATTTATAGTGGGAGATGTTAAGGTTTGGAAAATGTAATTTTCAATGTGGGATATGAAAATTTTTAGGCTATGTGCACCACACATAGCCTATGTGCACAGCATGTAGTGCTACATGCTACGCACATAGCATTTTGACCCATCGCATGAGGCCCACTGTGGCTACATCGAGATGTGTGCTCCATATCCAATAAGCATCATTTCATGTCCTAAGACATTGTATGATGTGGTGCATATTAGATTTGGTCCCGAGAAGGCTCCCGACCAAACATCTTATTTTGCTATTTGCGTAGTGCACAATATGCTACGCATATAGCATTTTACCCCTATGCATGCCACCTTGCACGAGCAAAATGTAACACACTTCGCATGTCAAATAAGCATCATTTGACATACTAAGACATTGTGCTATGAGAAGCACCCCAGATTTGGCCTGAAAAGTGGGCCTCACCAAACATCTTTTTCTACTACAGTGTGCGTATAGTGCTATGCACCCCATGTGTTATGTTTATGTATTTCACCTCATTCAAGCAAAATGTAAAGTGTTCTACATGCCTAGAATAATCAGAGAAGGTTTAAAAGCATTTTCATAAATCAAGGTTGATCTCAGGGACCGGTACCAAGCTGAATCGATAAAAACCCAAGATTGCACAAGGGTGAAAAGTCAGGGTCAACAATAGCAGCATGAATAAAAATTAATAATAATGGCCCAAAGAAAGGGTTCGAGGAAGATAAGGGGATATAAGATGAAATAAAGCTAAATCATACATACTAAGGGAAATAAAATAGAAGTCTATTCTATTACAAAGGATCTTCTGCGATACAAAAATCTAAGATGTTAAGCAATATATCCTCCACTTAGGAAAATGTCTTGGGCAGCATGAGTCAAAAATGCATGAATGAAAAATGCAAAATAGATAAATAATTATTAAGTAACAAATGAGATTTGGGACTAGATTGACCAATTCAATGCCATATGAAAGCATGAATCATGGGCCAAAGTTTGGTGAATGTAATGGTAACAATCATAAAATGTAATAATAAACACAATTTGGACCATGAAAATCATAAAAACTAATCGATTTTAGGCAAAATCAATCAACAGCATAATTGAAAGATTCCAAGATCATATGTAACATCATATAGAAATAAATCAACATCCAATTAAGCAAATCATGATAAGAGATAATTGAATCATAATTAAAATGGAATTAATTGAGAAAAAAAGCAAATTAGATGATTTAATGGCAAAATCAAATGGAATCAATGCTACCATAATGAATTAGAGGACTCTAACATCATTAAAATGACAATTGGAGATAGGAAATACATTGAACTCAAGCTAATCACATTAATCAGAAACAATCAATAAATTAAATAAGCATTTAAGTTGAAAAACTAATTGTGAGCGCCGGTTTCTGCCGGGGCCCAGAGCGAGGCTTGCGAAAGTCACGGATCGGGGACCGCACTTGGAGTGAAAGCACAGTCTTCCTAAGGGGTTCCCTTAGGGAATGATACAAACTCGAAAGAGTCGCAAGGGAGTAGCTACCGGATGGTTCCGGATTGGTCCAACCGACCCATAGCATGAGTGCTAGTTAAACCCTTCAGAGATTGGGTTCTGGTAGTGGAGATCTATTCTATGAGTTTCCAAAATCAATTTGACCATTTTAGTTGGGATTAATTATCCTAAGCAGGCAAGCATGCGAGTGTAATTGTAAACACACAGCACGTCAGATGAATTGGCGTTGCAAAGTTGCACGCAGAA
>CANYBF010456244.1:0-24088 GCA_948192965.1 Dalechampia spathulata
TCAAGACTATCATGAAGAGCAACTATCACCCTTACGGTCAAGATTTTAATGGTGGCATCCCGACAGGAAGGTTTTCTAATGGAAAACTCATTCCTGACATGTTGGCTTCTGCTCTTGGAATCAAACAAACTGTTCCTCCATTCTTGGATCCTAACCTTTCTAACCATGATCTCGTTACTGGTATTAATTTCGCATCAGCTGGATCAGGTTACGATAACGCAACAATTATTTTCACCAATGTTATTCCAATTTTCGAACAAATTAGTATGTTCAAGGATTATAAAGTAAGGCTTAAGGGCGTTGTTGGAGAAGACAAGGCTATGCAGATAATTAATGGTGCTTTAGTAGTGGTAAATGGTGCAACAAACGACTTCATTTTGAATATGTATGACATCCCTACCAGAAGATGGAAATTCACAGCGAGGGAGTACATAGATTTCATAGTTGGCAAAGTGGAAATCTTCGTACAGGCAAGAACAACATCTATAGATATATATATATATATTCTTACTTTCTATGGTTCATTTGATGATCTTAAATATTTTATCAGGAATTGTACCATGCTGGGGTAAGATCACTTATTGTAGGAGGGCTTCCTCCGGTTGGCTCCCTACCACTTCAGAGCAGCCTGAGATATGTGGGACCCTTTTATGCTAAAATATAGCTTGGAGGAGCAAGACATGTATTCTCTGGATTACAATAACAAACTTATCGATTCATTAGCTCGATTGCAACAAACTCTTCCCAACCTAAAACTTGTCTACAATGACATATACTTCCCAGTAGTTGACATGGCCAAGAATCCTGAAAAATATGGTATGTCTAGTTATGCAGTGACATTCAAAATTTTGAAATACAGGCATAATATACAAATGAACTGATCTGTTCATATGTTGTTGTGTACATGGACAGGTTTCACGGATACAAAGGATGGATGTTGTGGAAGTTTGGTATTTAAGCAATCATTTCTATGTGATGGAGAGACTCCACCATGTAAAGACCCTTCCAAGTTCTTATTCTGGGACAGGATTCATCCTACTTCGGCAGGCTATCAACACCTCGTCAATTCCATGCTCCTAAACGTTCTTCCCAAGTTCCTTCCTTAAACGTGATTCCTGAATTTGAAGGATGATTCTTTTGCACAAACAGTTTTAGAGTTGCTCTTTATTTCAGGTTTGCTACAAAGGCTCTTTCGACACCCTTAGAGCATCTTATATCCCCAACTTATTAATTATTTCTCAAATATTTTTTTATTTAATTATTTTTTTGTTGTTTTCATGCTATAAATTAACATTATCTCAAACATGTATCTATATATACATACATAATATTATGCTATATTATCGATTATTTAAACAATAATTACACATTGATTAATAGTTGTTCTATTAATATATTCATGATGAATTAGAGTGGTAAAAAGAAGAAAGTAGTCATAAGTCTGTTGGGGTTTGTCTTGATGTAGTTGGACAGTTGGTTAATATCTTGTAGGAAGTAAACGACACATGATTTCCCGATAGAAAAATTCTATCCATTATTCCAAGAAATTCAATGCACAAACTACAAAGAAGCTCCAACGAGCAATTCCTCACAATAAATACAAGAGCCCCAAAATCAATCAAATGTTGTAGAACTCTAAGAATACATTAATAAATTACACATTAATAAAATTTTAAAAAAGTACATTTAAAGAATAGCCACTTAGTATATCCAAGCAAGCCTCCATATGTTTAATCCTCATCTCTAGCCATACTTTGAACAAGTATATAGCTTTATTGCCATTTCTACTCGAACATAATAGGGTCATGAGATGCATAATGGCAATCTTTGGAGTTGTCTAAGTCTTCCTTGAATTATTTATGTGGTAACTCATTGATGAAAAATTCAGATCCTTATTAAATGAATTTGAACAAGAAGGACAACATTCATATGCTTTGCTCTTGGAGCTTTCCTTTATTATTCCCGTGAAACTAAAATCTGTCATAAGATAATGATAATAAAGAGTTAGTGATGAGATTATACATAAGATAAAGAAATGTTTCTTTTTTTTGATTTAAGTAATGAAAATAATTATAAACTCAATGATATTCAATTACTTACATGATTGAAGATGGTGTATGATTGAGGTTTTTGAGACTAGTAGTGAGTTGGTGGTGGTGGTGGTGGAGAGTTGTAAATGTACACTGGGGGAGGAGGGGATTTCACAGGAGGTGGTGGTGACTGGTAGTAGTAGGGAGGTGGAGGTGATGGGGAAGGTGGTGGTGGAGATTTGTAGTAATATGATGGTGGAGGAGGTGGTGGAGACTTGTAGTAGTATTGAGGTGGTGGAGATGGTGAAGGTGGTGGTGGCGACTTGTAATAGTAGGGTGGGGGTGGTGAAGGTGAGGGGGGTGGTGGGGACTTGTAGTAATATGAAGGTGGTGGGGATGGTGAAGGTGGTGGTGGAGACTTGTAGTAGTAGGGTGGAGGTGATGAAGGTGAGGGAGGTGGTGGAGACTGGTAGTAGTATGGAGGTGGTGGTGATGGTGAAGGTGGTGGTGGAGACTTGTAGTAGTAAGGTAGTGGTGGTGAAGGTGAGGGAGGTGGTGGGGACTTATAGTAATATGGAGGTGGTGGGGATAGTGAAGGTGGTGGCGGAGACTTGTAGTAGTACGGTGGAGGAGGAGATGGCGATGGTGGTGGAGGAGATTTGTAATAATATGGGGGTGGAGGAGAAGGTGATGGATAATATGGGGGTGGAGGAGAAGGTGATGGAGGTGGTGGGGACTTGTAGTAATAAGGTGGAGGAGAGTATACAGGAGGTGGTGGTGATTTATAATAGTATGGAGGAGGTGGTGATGGTGATGGAGGTGGAGGGGACTTGTAATAATAAGATGGAGGAGGAGATTGTATGGGAGGTGGTGGCGATTTGTAATAATAAGTGGGAGGTGGTGATAGTGATGGTGGAGGAGGTGATTTGTAGAAGTAAGGAGAAGGTGTATATGGTTTAGGCTTGGGCTTCTCACACTCTTTGTAAGGTTTTTGAGGGGCATAAGCAAAAGGTTTAGCGTAGAGGACAACTTCATACTTAGTCTTGGATTTCACTTGAAGCATAGCCCCGTTCTTGCCAAAATGCAAGTCAGTTGGAATATTGCAGGGGGAGTTTGTAGGAGCCATGTGGAGCTTGGCCTTGCAAGCCTTAGCTCCATATTTACCATACTCAAAACCTTCAACCGTGATGCTATATTTGCCATTAATCTTAGTCTTTCCATATGCCTTAATTTCCTTATCTCCTACCTTGCATGTGACCTCTACTACAGCACCTGATTTATCAGCCATGAAAACCCAAATAAATAAATAATTTATTATAACAATTTAATATTTACATGTTCAATTATATTATATTTAAATAAATATAATTACCCTTTTCAACCAAATAAGGTATGATAATTGATTTTTATATAATAGTTTTGAGACAAATGGTAAAGGAAGAACCCTATGAGAAAAGCATAAAAGATGGAAAGGTCATTTTCTTCATATCTATAAGCAAGTCAAATGCCAAGAAAAGGACATATTAATGTGCCTATAAAATATAAAGATGCAATGATAAGATTTTAATTAAGCTTACAAAGACAAAGTTTAGAAAGTTGCACCCAATTTTTATTTAAAACGAAAAGGGTTAAATAGTTTATAAGGAAGAAACTTTACCTTTGAGATGCTTCTTGTTGTGGGACTTGGCAGAATATCCCCAATCATAGCATCTATAGCAGTAAACTTTTCCTACTACCTTAACTACAAAATGGTGGGGATGGGGATGAGGATAAGAGATCGGTGGTGGTGGAGAAGTGTAGTAGTACGGTGGAGGATTGACTTTAGGTGGTGGTGGAGATGTGTAGTGGTATGGTGGAGGATAAGCCTTAGGTGGTGGTGGAGAGTTATAATAATACGGTGTTGGTACTGAAGGTTTTTTTGGTGGTGGTGGGGATTTGTAGTAATAATGAGGAGGTGGAGAACTCTTGGGTGGTGGTGGAGACTTGTAATAGTATGGCTCTGGTGCTGGGGATTTTGTTGGTGGTGGTGGTGATTTGTAGTAGTATGGTGGGGGAGGAGAAGGTGAAGGAGGAGGTGGAGATTTATAGTAATAAGGTGGAGGAGGAGATGGTGATGGTGGTGGTGGGGACTTGTAGTAATAAGGTGGAGGTGGTGACTTGTACGCATAATGAGGGTCAGGAGATGGTGGTGGTGGTGACTTGTATTCATAAGGTGGTGGTGATGAAGGAGAAGGGGGTGGTGGTGATTTGTATTCATAAGGTGGTGGTGGAGAAGGAGATGGAGGAGGAGGAGATTTATACTCATAAGGTGGTGGAGGTGGAGAAGAGTAAGGATAAGCATCACCATAGACTGAGCTTACGCTACTCGAAACAAAAACGATGGCCAATGCCAAGGCCAGTCGAGGCCAAAGACGACCCATGGCCAGGCCGCCACGGGAATTTATCATTTCTTGTCGGAAAATGCACCCAATGACTCAAGCCAGACTCCTCCTGTTACCTCGAAATAGATACAAAAGTTGGTGGGATAAAGCATGCATGCAGACGAGAGTATATATAGGGAAGACAGAGGTGTGTATGAAGGAGCAGTACACACAAATTGTTCCTTGAATTAAGGAAACCAAACCAAGTGGGTATCTCTAGCTGTCTAAATTGATTAAAATTTCTCAAGAAACTTCCACCCTTTTCAGTCAATCTCTTGGATTCCTTAAATAAATTAAAATTAGACAACCATTCTCCAACTAACTTCGAATCGGTACAAACTCACAATGTTCTTGTAATAATTTCAACTTTCCGCTCATACCCTTTTCTTTTTAAATGATTCCACTCCTTTTCCAATACATTATTATTCCATATTAGTTTATACAAAGACCTTGCATCTCCTCATGAACTTCAGATCCAAACGCAAGAAACAGCTAAGTTGTTTATATTGACTTTACTACTAAAATAAATACGAATAATTTGATTCTACGCATTACGATGAGTTGATATATAGTTTGCATTGACTTTTTCTGTCAATTGATATACAGATTAATTTAATGAAAATAAATAATAATAATAATAATAATGGCATTTTGAAGTAATTTTGGTTAGTGTAAAACACAATCAATTGCGGGTGCAGCTTTTGCAGGTAAATTGAGCTACACAAAAAGCAAAAGGAGATGGAAAGTAAATCAGATCCAAAAGGAAATAAGAGAGAGTATGATTTTGATATGGTGGAACGATGCATGGTTTCTTTGAACATGATTGCATGTCTTCACTTGCCTCAATCCAATTGGACCGCCTTTGAATTATTTTATTATCCACAATTGTATAAAACATGCACATAAAATCATGAAAATTGAGGGAAGCACATGGGTTAGTGCGATTAAAATGGGAAATGGATCGGTCTCTTTGCTTAAAAGTCATCATCTAAACAGGGATCATCGTAGTTGCATATCATAGAATAAGATAATATTTGACCTGATTAGTTTCCTGACAGGCCCACACCCCATATATATATATATATATATATATATATATATATATATATATTCATTTATATCCTTGTGTTAGTGTTCCACTTGCATGCCATAACTTGCATTCTTTTGTTTATTTACCTATAAATCATTAACTCCATCTACTTCTGCCATAATTCAATCCTAGATTTATATGTTATTACTTTATTTACACGATCATTTTGCTTGTAACCAATCAAGCATGCAAAGATGAGGAAAAGATACACTATACTGTTGATGGACACAAAACCAGGATACTATCATCTTCATTCCTGCAATGGATGATAGCTTAAAGTAAATAATGAACCAATATTAAAAAAAAATAGGTCAAATATTTATTTATTTATTTCAAAAAAATAGTCCTAATCAATTTACCTTCTTCCAAAGTTGAGCTGTTGGCGTGGTTGGCTTGTAAGGAGAGATTGCAGCAAGGGGTTGACTGTCGGGGCTGGATGTTATACCTATCTCGGAGATGCTAGAGCTTTTGGCTTAAATGGTGGGGGTGTTTACGCCTGCACTCCAGGCTCAGTTGCTGAGCTTCTTCAGTGATGGGGAGCATTAGCAGGCCGTAGGGGTTGCCTTTCCCAACACTATGGACTATGTGGCAAGCCAGGAATGAAAAAATGTTTGAAAGGCACTGAAGCAGTGAGTAGCAGCCTTTGGGCTATCATTTTTTACTGGTTCAAGTGATGGCTTAACGTGTTAGTTAATCCAGATACTGTCAAGACCTAGCCAAACCATATATATACTTATGTATATTATATAATAGATTTGTTGTATGGAAACAAACCACCTCCTAGGGGATTCATGAAATGGAACGCCGATGGTTCAGCAATCGGGAATCCTGGAGATGGTAGTATAATGCCGGTCATATTGGGCTCTTGGGGGTGCTGTTTGGGCCGTCAAGTTCTTATCATTACATAATAATTAAATTAGTCATTATATCCTGAAATAACAATTCCTTGATAATAATTTAATTATTGATTAAGTAATAAGTAATTGTTATTCATAATATAGTGAAGTTATGAAGAGAATGATTCCTATTACTAATAATTAATATAACTTTTATTATGCCCATTACTAATATTTCTCTTAGTTGTAATTGGTGAAAATGGTTAAAAATTAAAAACTTTATAATATGTATGTGATTATAATTAATTATATAAATATGATTATTAACGTATATAATATCATGATTTTAATGTATTTTCAAATAAATAATATCAAAAATTAATATGAATATTTTAAATTATGAACACGTATTGTAATTTCAAAAATTTAAATTGTTGACTACTCATTTTTAAAAAAAAAATAATTAATTTGTAATTTTCTCATTCTAATTTATGTTAAAACAATAATATTTAGATAACAATTTGAAACTACGTTCATTAAATTATCTATGCAATTAAAAATCATAAAAATTAATTAAGTATTAAATGGTGATGAAAATATATTAATATATTAATATGTAATTAATGTTTTGTAATCTATTGAAAGTTATATAACTAAATAAAAATGGCATAATGACCAACTATTAATGAATGATATTTAAGTAAATGTTTTATGCAATATGAAATTATAATTAAAATTCATAGGTTAATGAAATTTTTAATTTAATAAATATTAACATGTACATATTAGAAAAGGATTTATTTAAGGAAATAAACAAAAATCAACTATCACAATTTCTTTTTCTAGTATATTTCTTTTCAAGTAACGACAGTCATATTAATAATCATTATCATAATCATTAGCTCTATAATTAGCATAAAATGTAGCATCACATGGAGCAGTATAAGTAGAATCAAATCGACGATTAAATCTAATGGATATAGGATGATACATGCTTAGAAATAGGGGTTAGGTGTTATATATAAGAGAGTTGTTGGCCTAATGAAACAGAATATAAGCAAATCATAGTGTAAAGGATGTTGGGATGGATGGATTATATTGTCTTGTCTTGAAATAAGGTGTTTGACCGAAGGGATCGGATTGTACTATTTTAAAAGGTGTTAAAGATGAATGAAACAAAGCGTCTCTTCTCGAAAGGTGTTTGGATGAATAGAATAGATTGGTCGACCTCGAAAGTGGTTAGGAATGAGGAACTAGACGGTTCGATCTTAAAAGAAGTAGGAAAGGGAGGAGGAGGAGATGGTCCTGCTTCTTGCCATTGATGACTATATAACGACTATCCTTAAGAAAAGGATAATCTACAAATTAATAATTCAATGCATCTAGTTTACACTTTGATTCTACAAATCAATGTAACGTAGATCTTCACCCTATAATGATGCACAAGAGATAGACTGAACTCATTAATTCATTGTGGATTACCAACTCAGTTTTACTGCTTGAATAACCTGCACGTAAACTAACTCGAACTATGCCTTTCGACCTACCGAGAACGTATTCAAATCCGCATAAAAAGTATAAAATTGCGGATACATATTTAATACTAGTAATTAATGGTCACAAAAGTCATTTTTTGTATAGAGTAAGCTATGAGAATGTGCTTATAAGATTGACATTTAAATATGTTAGATGAGAAAGTGCAGTGGAGAAATAAAAGAAAATGAAGGCCTCAAAATACGAGGTCATAAATCTTGAGCAAGTATTGAATTCTTTCAATGAAGGGGAAGAGAAAGGTGTCGGTATAGATCAGTAAGCAACATTTAAAATTTCATTAAATAGGGTTCATGCCCCAACAACCCAAGTGAATGGCTCAACTATTTATTATTCTTGGTGGAACAAGTAAACAACTCACATATAAATTCATCATTATTATCATCTTTTATATAAATTCGTCAATATATCCGTATAAATCAAAGAACTAATATGTTTATGATATCGAATAAAAAATGATATTAACAATACATTTGAATGGAATTGTTTGAACATTTTATATGTTTAAATAGAATGAAGATGATGATGGAGTGTTCAACGGTTTTCAATGGAATAGAACATGGAGAATACCAACCAACCGTACCAACAAAATAGCCCCACAATTAGTTTTGATTGTATTTCAACCGATGATGCCTATTAGTTATGTACATTAAATGCTAATGTTACTGTTCAAAACGAATAGCATACGCTTTTGGGGTCCATAAATTTGGTTAATAGCTAATCATGGGTCCTTCCTCTCCTTGCTCATCTTCATTCTAGTAAGGAAGCATCCCTTTTTTCTGCAGTGGGAACCCTTTTGAATTCTGTAGGATTTCGATCTTGAATCACCAAGTTGGTTGGATAGTTTTGAATTATAAGCTTAGATGAGAGGATGCATTAATGGGGGCATGATGCATAATAACGAGGATGATTTATTAGGATCTATATAAAACGCAAGGGAAAAAAGTTGTGTCAGAAAACAAAATTGCCATGAAAAGTAATTGAAGTAAAAGACGAAGAAGAAGAATGCACACGTAATCTACCATATTGTACGCACGTACAATACATGCAATCTTCTGCTTTCTCATTTACTGCAAATTAGGGTTAGGATAAAGGCCATCAATGCTTCTGCCTGCATGAGGAATTACCAACAAGATTAGATCAACTGGCTGGCAGTTCTCCCAGTGGGCCTCACCTCACCTCACCGTAATAGATAAAACCGAACAAATTATTCATGAATCTAATCTATCATGTAAAATTATACGATAATTATTACAATGTTTATTAATTATTGTCAGTCGTACTCTAACCAGCACAATCATAGACTAATTCAATGCATAAAATAAGATTCTTGCATTATAAAAAATATAATGCATGAGCACTAAATATACATGATTTTGGTATTAGGAAGGGGAATTAAGTTGATGATACTTTTGATATAAAGTAGATAGAAGGAAATGGGATGGCTATAAATACATCTCGTACCAGATTCAACTCATCATATAGCCCTATATCCATTTGTGGGACTCACCTACGAAATTAAGGTGGTGGGTCATATTATGATATCTCATTACCAATGAAACCTACTCTTTGTTCAAAAATGTTCATTTCAAGTCATTATTTCATCTTCTTTTTTTAAAAAAAAGATAAATAAATATTCATTAAAAAAGATAATAGTGAAATGAAGTTAACGATTTTATTTGAATTTGATAATTCTTTATGAATAATTGATAACGAATGAAAAGGGTAGCGTTGAAAACTTCGAAGTTTTTATTTAAATAAGTTAATTGAAGAAAAATTATATAAAAAATAGAATTTAAAGAAGGAAAAAAGGCAGAATTAGTAGTTGTTTTTGTTGGGCATTGATGACGATCCTAAAAAGATAAGAGTGGGAGGAAAAAAGAAAAAAAAAAAACAGAAGAATTTCTGAATATAGGAATGTTAGATTTGAATAAAAACTTGACCAAATTTGAGAAAAGGTTATAAGTAGATATTAATTATCCATTAATTCTTACATCTACCCTTTCATCTTCCTTATTAATGTCTACATAAATTCTTTCAGGATATCATATTAATATTATTATTATTATTGATGACATTTGAAATTTCTAAATTACCCTTCTTTTCTTCTTAATATGTTTTCCAAAAGTTTATATATATATGATGGTTTGAATTTTGAATCTCGCATTATCTAAAAACGAGAAATGATGATGGTATGTGATTTTAGTGAAAAAAAGGCAATATTTGATGTTCATGTGAGTAAGCTTACGTGCTTTAGCCTCAATTATGCTTTTGAAGATGGACCGATTCAGAAGGCCTCATTCTTCCATCTTAATATATTAATGAATAACACCTAATTATATCTATATTTCATTTTTCAAGCTTTTGATCTTGAATTAAAGTATGCACAAGATAATCTATGAATTTAATGTAAAATACTTTAATGAATTAATAATGAAAGTGATTGACATGTTATTAGAAAATCCTTGCTGAGGAAGCCTTCAATTCAATTCAATATGAAGATATGAAGTGATTTGATGTTTGAGAATTCGAAGTGGGTATGATTTGAAGGGCTTGAAGATCAGTGTTGAATACTTAAATGCTTAAAATGAGAGCTCTGAGGGATGCTTAGAATGTAGCCGTATGGTCTTACTTGCTTTTTCTTGGTCTCTTTTCGTCTATTTACAGGAGAATTCAGAAGACCTATGTACTGTGATTTGAACCATAAAAGGGAAAACATAGTATTATTTCCGAGAGATAATTAGATTAGATTCATATATACTTATGAATTTGGTTTGATAATAATATAGTGGGGGGTGGGGGGAAGGAAGAGCAAAAGGAAAGATGGCATAGCAAGTAGAAGAATGCATTAAATTAAGGTGTACAGAAATGGCAGGCAAACGTGAAATCAATCAACAACCATCATCAAATTCTCAACATTCATATACTATCAGTAAATCTTCCATTGTTGAACACTTTTCTAAAATTGTATATTAATAATTTATAAACATATATATTTTACAAGTTTAAAGAAGATTTTCTAAAAAAATTTTATTGATTTTTGTTCCATTTATTGGGGGCATTAAAGTGGGTATCTACTGGCCACCTTAAATGCAATGGCCCTCATTTTAATGGGGTTTGATGAAACCAATTTAAGAAGCCTTTCTTCCTTTGATTTCTCTGCCAATGGCATTTCAATTTTGATGTTTTATTACAAACTTTCCTCAATTGGCTTCTCCTCCTCCGTTCAATCTTCTCATCACTTTCCCTCCTCCCCTTTCTTATGACTCTTATTCATCTTGTGCCAAAACCTGCATACGGAAGAAGACTCTAAGCATTCATCAACAACAATCCTTGCCCATGGAACTTACAGAGCTTTCCTTGGCTCCGACGACTGCCACTACTGAGAAATTCTCCAAGTCTTCGTCGTCTTCGGAATCAGATTATGACCATTTCTCTTCAATCGCCAAGAAGAGGAAACTGGTTTCTGATCATCATGCAAGTACTGTTGATCTTCATGTTGAAGACCCTCTTCCTCTTGACTGGGAACAATGCCTTGATCTTCAAGTATCTCCCTCGCTTTCTTCATTTTTAAGATTTCTACTTCATATGAGCTGATGGGGATGACATCGATTTCTTTTTTGTTTATGTTGCAGTCAGGTAGAATGTATTATCTTAACAGAAAGACATCGAGGAAAAGTTGGAAATGGCCAAAGGATCAAAAGCTAGACCTTGAACTCAACATTTCACCGCTCATCACTGATCATTATCATCATCATCATAATCACCAGCAGCAAGCTTCTTCAGCTGGCATTAATGGTGGGTGTAATCCTCTACTTGTGGAAGAATCCAACAAGAGTCTTTTATCACCAAATAATAGCAGTAACATGGTAGCTTTAGCTTGCTTAAATTGTCATCTTCTTGTAATGCTGTCAACTTCATCTCCTTCCTGCCCTAACTGCAAGTTTGTTCATTCTCTTCCAATCACCCATCTAATCCCTCAACCACCGCTTCCTGATAAAATTTCACACCCGAAATCCTTAAACACCTTAAGCCTCTTAAACTGATTCAATCCCTTGCAAAGGATGACAAAGGGCATCAATCACATGGTAGATACAGAATTATCCATCAAAGTTGATATATATATATATAATATAAAACTATAAAGCCATAAGGCGCTATTATGTCTTCGTCTTCTTCTTCCTTCTTTCTTTCTTTCATGGTGTAATGATCAAAATAGTAAATAGAATCCATGAAAGCTTTAAATCTCTTGTAATCTATAACTCGTTATAAATGAAATCCCATTTTGTTTCTGTCTTCTTCTTGAACAGAATCTCATTGATTCAACCATTGCAGTCCCATGATGAGGATTAACTACACATATTATTAAAAGAAAAGGAAACCATAAGCAGCATCTGAAGAATGCATGAAGACATATGTGGAGTTGTCGCCTTTTACCGCTACAATGTCTACTTACTTAGATCACTACTGCTCCATATTATTATCATTATTATAACGAAGTTGGCTCTGACATACCTTATGCTTTATTATGGTTATGGGATTATTACCCTTATGATTGTTATTCTCGTCTAAATTCAGACATCCTTATATTTTATCTATACTAAATATTTAATATAATTATGTTCATAAATACTTAAATACATATCGTATTTATTATTATCATCGACATACATTCTTTTCTCGTACTATTCATATTCTTTAAAACAATAAAATTCAATCTTATTTTAACGTCAAATTTATCATATATACTTTTTAATGGCTGTGAATTTTATATAGTAAGTTTTGACCAAATTCGTTTATTTATAATTAAATTGAGATTGAGCTAAATTTTTTAAATTTTTCATATATTATAAATTTAAATAAGTCTATTAAATTTTACATGAATTCAATAAATATAAAATACAAAATAAATTATTTAATACTTCATTTAAAATTTTAAAAATAAAAAAATTATAAATAAGAATATAATATTTCATGAATATTATGATTTTTATGTTCATAATTAAATTTAAAATATTTTATATATTTAAATTAAATTAGTTAATTTATAAACTTATTTGCACTCTATTCTTAACAATACTAAATATTTTATATAAATAATAATGGAGAAAAATATGAGGCACCAAAGTGTTAAAAAAAATCATAACATTAATTATACAAATTTCTTAAATCACATAATATTTTTTTCCTAAAAAGAATTATAAATATTCCAATAATAAATAATATCAAGTTATCTACGAAACATTTTTTTTTCCAAAAATATGTACGCTAAAAAATAATTAATATAAAGAATTTTAAAATATTTGTTTAATGAAAAAAATCATAATTTTTTATTTTGAATATCAATAAATCATAGGTTAATTTTTTAGATGCAATTAAAAATAATTATATAATCAAATATAATTACTTTGAAGAAATAAGACACAAGCATTTGAGTAAAGGAAATAAGGAAGGAAAATAAGAACCATATCATATTCAACTCTTGTATGAAAATTATATGAAAAACAAGCTGCGTGCAGACACTTGTAAATAAAAGTATTTTTGACTGATGAAAACAGCCGGATTCTGCCTAATCCGACGGGTACTAAAGCCTCCGACTAACTGCCCTAACTCCGCCAGTAAGCTTGCCATTAGCTAAATATATAGACCATCTAAGCTTGAATATAATTAAGTTCATATGTTCAACAATGAGAGAAAAGCAGCTTTCAGGTTGCTGATACACCTTGTATCTCAGTGTTTGTATGCATGAAATATTTGGCGGCAGCAAGAAATACAAAGCTCAGAACACCAAGTTTAACAGCAATTACCGTGGTAGATACAAGGCGTCTCTGTTTGCTGCGACCGTTTGCACCAGATTCCATGCGGCTAGAAGAGGTCTTCTTGCTCTTCATGAATGACGAATACTTTTCTATTTCTCTTGCAGTTAATGCTGGTCTTAGTGACGCCCTTGCAGTCTGGAAATGACGGTTGCACACAACCGTGGCCGATATGTTTTCCCTCAGGGCAACTATTCCAGCTTCCCTACAAAGACCTTCCAGTTCAGCCCCTGTGAAGAGCTGTGTATCTTCTGCTATTTTTCTCAGGTCAACATCTTCATCTAGCTTCATATTACGTGTTTGAACATGAAGTATCTCATATCGAGCCTCAAGATCAGGCGGTGGTACATACAAAACCTGCATATTCATACCATTAAACAGACAAAATATAGACCAATATTTCTTAAACTGCATTTCCTATGAAACTATAACAACCAAGGTTTTCTTCCCTAGAAATAAATAATTGAACTTGATATCAGGAATGGCATTTCTCCCGTAGAAATACCAGTGCAGTACATAATGCAAAGAATATTTTCTACGGTTCCCAAAGCACCATGTATTTTGAGTTTAACATGTCAAGGCTGTGTTGTTTATTTCTGTTAGAAAAAATAGAAAACAATTTACATCTTATATGAATCTAATTTTATATTTGCAAGAATATCATGAACTGGAAATAAAGGACAGGATAGATGAACTTTTATATTCCACAAGAACCAAGGACACAAGAAGCAGACGAGTGGTCAGCCAAGTCATATAATAGGACAGACTTCTTACCAAATCAAAGCGTCCCGGACGCATTAGTGCAGCATCAACTGCATGAGGACGATTCGTGGCGGCCAGTACAAGAATTCCCTTCACAAGCAACAAGTTTAGATTTTCAATCTCCAACTTCACACAAGGACGGTTGTATCATAATGAAAAGCGTAATCATGAAATAGCACTTACGCTGACTTCTTCCAGACCATCCATTTCAGTCAATAAAGTAGTTAGAAGCCTCTCACCTACTGTACTGCTATTACTTGAATTCCCACCTCTGAAATTGGAGCAATAGGATTGTGAGAAAATGTTTTTCAATAGTTCAGAAACCAAACTTCAAGCCGAGTAAGTAAAGGGATTATTTTACTCGCAGCACATCTGCACATGCCCTATATCAACAAGAAAACTAGAATATTTGCATGCTTTCTAGCTCTAAAATCGAAGATGAGTAGTTATTCTTAAATTTCTTTCTTTCCGAATCCCATGGAGAACTAAGATTTTCCAATGTTAAAAATCATAAATGCATTTATAAATGGGAATGCATGCAGAATTCTGGTTTACAAATGTGCCTTCCTGGATATTAATCCTCTCATGGAGATCAAACACGTTAATGTTACATTTTTAAGGGGTGATTCCAACAAACAAATGCACTCCAATTTGCATTGTTTATCCTTCCACCTCTCACAATGAACTGCAAGCACGTTCACGCATAGCAGATGTTGACAAATGGCAAATACAAACCTTTCAGCAGCAATGACATCGACCTCATCAAAGAATATTATGCTCGGTGCTGCAAGGCGAGCTCTTTGAAATATATTACGCAACAATGCTTCACCTTCTCCGACATACATGGAGTATAACTCTGCGCCACTGATAAACAACTTCTAAGCACTTATGAGGTACAAAATGAAACCAGCAAATTAAGAACAAGAAAATAACGTGGCCAAAGGTTAAATCTATAAATCACAAAGTTAAAAAAATAAATAAATCTATCACAAAATGTGTGTAGGAGCAGCAAATTTATCCTTGTCTCAACTGAAGTGGACATGGATGAAGGTGAAACTGAACGTGTAATGGTTAAATCAGCTAGCACTTTCATTATTTAGTACTGACAGTTGCTAAAGTACTCCATATTCACATATAATGGTTTTCTTTTGTTCCCAGATGATGCAGATCTAATCTAGAAGCTTCTGATTTTGGATGAATAAATAAATCATCTGCCTATTTACCCTAAGATTGGCTTCTTTAAACACATATGGTTTTAGTTACTGAGCAGACAAGCTTTTGAACCATCTATTTCAGAACTAACCATTACAATCATAGAATAGTTTCTTGGCAGGAAGAAGGGTCAAAAGGAAGGAAAAAAATCATGCATCATGCTGCAGATTGAATGGAGGATATCTCGTGATGAGGTCAATGGTTGAACAGAAATATAAAAACACGTACTTTTGCGAAGCTGCATGATTCAACTTCATTTAATACCAAAGATTTGCAACCAACCATTATTAGTGAACATATACAATATATATTAGTTTTACCCTCTCCCTAAAAACATCAATTTTGTAACATTACCGACTTATGGTGAAACATGTTCCTGATTTGATGGGAAGTATTACTTTCCTATTTCAACACAACCAAGACTTATCGAAAAGTAGTTTAAAAACGAGAGTTTATCAAACCTCAACGAGAAGAAGGAAGCTTGGGCAGCGTTAGCTGCAGCTTTAGCAAGCGTTGTTTTTGAACACCCAGGAGGTCCATGCAGAAGAACACCTCGAACAGGAGATATTCCCATCCTTGAAAATGCTGCAGAATGTTTAAAAGGCCACTCAACAGCTTGTTGGAGCTTTTTCTGAAAGTGAAGAAAACACAGTAGAAACCTCCAATCAAAGTTTAGAAATTGTACAGAAGTGCAATGAATTTATAATATCACAGACCTTCAAATTCTGCAGTCCACCAATATCTTCCCAACAGACCTTGGGGACTTCAACTGTCACGCCCCTTGTTATGCTAGGGCCCACCACAGATCTTGCATATTCCCAGTCTTCCATATTTAAGCAAAATACGCCAGCATTCCCACTCGCGTCCAAAGATTTAAGGGCAGAATAGGTAGCCTCACGACATAAAGCTTCCAGATCAGCCCCAACATACCCATTACAAGATGCAGCAATGGCTTGCAAATCAACTTTAGGTTCCAAGGGAAGTTTCTTAGTATAGAGCTGACCACATTTGGTGAGAAAAGAAAGTTACAACTCCAGCATTACACTCTTTACTTATCAGATGAAACAAAAAAGAGCAATATAAAACTTGCTTGCTATGTTTGGAATCGGATTAACAACTAATTCATTTTTATTTACTTTACAAACAATTTGAATGAGTGTATCATTTAAAAAAAAGTGAATAGAGCAAGTGAGAGACTCATTTGCAATTGAATACAAATTAAGAGTGAATGACCTAAAATTCAACTGCATATTTCATCAATTTCCAAAATATATGTTCATGGTATGGTAATTCTTTATTTGGTTATAAATGTGAAAGGTATATACCATAAATTGATCCATTAATTTCAAAATACATGCAATGAGAAGGCCAGAAAATTTTATAAATTTATTGGTACCAAATCCTAGGTGGTAAAAAAATGCTTAGGATATCAAAATTTATGAACTTTACCTTTAAAATTTGAAATCGTTCCTCTTCCGTAGGTGTAGTAACTTCTATTTCAGCATCAAAACGCCCTGACCTTCTTAATGCAGGGTCAATAGCATCCACTCTGCAAAGGCAAACCAAAAATTTTAATTCATAACCACATGAATATGATGGTTACGGTAATTCAACTTTCCTGTCACAGTTTCAGTATAGATTACCCAGACAGTCATTCTGCTAGAGACATCACACACAAAGTATTGATCCTCCATAAATGTTGTAAGGTATAGAAATCAAGTATGAACAATGAAAGCACCTCCTAGTCTAAAGATATACACATTCTGAGAAACTAAAGTTGGTTCATCTTCAGAAACAGAAAAATCAGACAATAGTAACCTTGAACATACCATCAAAAATTAAATATATGACAGAAAAGGGAAATGCATAAAATGACCTCCCAAGCAGACAATCTAACGTCTATAATACTTCAAATATACAGTATGAGAACAGCTTTAAGGTCAAAACAGGAACCATCTTTCAGATAGCACCTTTCTGACAACAGTATGACAGTAAAAACTACAGGAAAAAATCTCCAATTACTTGATTGCTTTTCTTGTTTTATGTGACAACACAGAACCACATTCAGCCAGTAAACAACCTATTAGTTGATGCGACCACAGCAACATGTGCTAAGGAAGTAGATGGACGTGTGTTGGCATCCATCAAGACGAAGAGTTGAGAAGCTAAACGAACATCCTGCTCCCGCCTGCATTCAAAAGCTAATTTATGTGAGTAATATGAGAATTTAACTGTTCACTTATTCTAAATACAGCAGATTCAGAAAGAAATCACACAAATAACAGACATTCAACAGGTTTAAGAACATTTCTCCTCTCTTATTTAAAGCACAATATTATGGATAAATTAGACTGGTAGTAGATATACAAAATAAAAAAACAAACAGACATCATCCTTTATAGCATACCTTGAATCACGACGTGGGCATAGTGCATCTATTTCATCTATAAAGATTACAGATGGCTTGCCTGATAGCGCATGAGATGCTGCCTCTGAAAATGCCTCACGCAAGACTTTCTCACTTTCTCCAGCATATGCTTTATGAATAGAATGCGGACTGCAAGGGCATAAGCACACATTGAAACAAACAGAAATTTCATAAAAAGGCCCACTACACTGGAATAAAATATTATTTGACTCAAGTATGCATAACCAACTAAAGAACAGGAATTAGAAAGTCATGCTAGAATAGTTACCTTACAACAATTAGATGTGCACCACATTCCCTAACAACTGCACGCACCAAACTGGTCTGTATTGAAATAATAAAACAAACTAAATATCATCAATATGCCTTTGAGAACTTTAGTAATAAAAACTGAGAAGCTAAATAAACGACACCATGCAAAAAGAATGAACTTTGAAATTTAGTCATCCATGTAAAAGCTTTCCATCTCTCTGTACCATAAAGTAAAGATGATATTCAGCATTCCCTTAGAAGTCGCTTACTAAACAAAGTCACAAGCAGTTCTGCTTTCTTCCACAAACAGAAGCTCGGTGTCATAGTTAGATGAAAATAATAAAGCTCAACAATTTGGGAAAAAAAGAGCACTAAATTAGGGCTAATGATTAGGAACCAAAAATATTAGTAAAGAAAACAAAGTGTTAAATATTAGGAAATGTAGAAACTCCATGAATGGAACAAATTGTTAGATCAAACTCACAAACATGACCATAAATGCGGGTTGGTAGCTTCATTCTCATCTTTTTTTTAACCTAGGCCGAGAATTATTGTAAAGACACCCAAGGCACGCATCTTGTGCCTTAGCCCTAGCACACAACTAGAGTTAGAAGGCAAGCGCGCAATGAGTTCACCTGCCTTGAGATGACCTAGGCTGGGCACCTGACCCATACCTCAAGCAAGCTTTTCTAAACATTAGCCACCATCCTCCATTTCATTCAACTTAAAAGCAATAATGCAGTAAAATGAGCAACATATCTTACAATTTAAACTGAAATGCCAACAGCAGTTATGACTACAGATTTGACAAGAGAAAAGCTAAGAAAACGTACCTTCCCGGTTCCTGGTGGACCATATAAAAGTAAACCTTTAGGCCACTAATGGAAAACAAGAGATCAACATTTTATAAGTTGAGGAGGAAATTACCAAAGTATAAAATTAAACATAAAACAAATTGAAAGAAAAGTTGAATTACTTTAAGACCAAGCTTTTTGGCTTCAAGAGAATAAAGAAGAGGGAAAATGATGAGTTCTCTAAGAGCTTCAAGTGCTGCCTTATTTCCAGCAATTGCTTCTTCAGCTCTCCATCCCTTACGCTCAATTCCATCCATGTTGTTGATATTGCCGTTACTGGAAAAGCTACATTCGACATTACAGTCATTACCATTGTTGACATAGCTGCTGCAACTGCTGTGGTTCTCCATTTTTGACATCCAAACAACTGAGTTGTATATGATTCAAAACTGGCAACCAAAATTGAAAGCAATGTCAGCATATACCGGATGGAAAAACTCATTAAAACATAATACTAGGTTAAGTTAACACTCTCATTACTTTATTCCTTCGACCCCAAATTCATTGAGGGTTCAAATGACGTAGTGCAGTATTAACTTGCGAAAAATAATAGAAACAGAAGAAAGTTTGAATTAGAATCAATATTATCTATACTAAAAGTGGATGTTTGGGCACGGATCATTTGATCAGTAAATCTCAAATTGATTTTATTATTATTTGTTTCCTCAATTGCCGTTTTATCTCCGGGTTGCCATATTCCAAACATTGTCACATATTCCATTCCATTATATGCCTGTTAAATGTCTTTAAGGTCCTAAATATCCACTTAAAAAACCAACACCGATCAGTACATTGTCGGTATCTTGTTGGGTACTTTTGATGCCTTTTTCTTTTACAGCTAGAACTCAACTGCAGGGGGGGATAAAACCTTTGCTTTGTCAGCCATGGAATAGCTTGGCTTTCAGTATTGTCGATGGCTGCTAAGTTGTGCTTAAAGCGTTGTTGTGTTGCTTCCTTGATGAAGGAAAGTTGCTAGAGATTGCCACGTTTACCTCATGCACAATCTTGATTAATCTAACCGTCCATTGAGACTTAGAACACTTGTTCAAACAGCCATCCAGTCATTTAAGCCACCTGCCTGCCGTACACTGTTAGTTTTATTTTCACGTAGTGATTCTGTGAATGAATTTAAACTAGTTTCACCAAAGGCCTGTCCATTTCTAACGATCATGTAATGGGTATAACAGATTTGCAGATGAGGTCGAAAAGTATCCAAATTCTAAAGAAAAATCATTATTGATAAGAAAAACTACTGTTAACATAGGCGGCTCAATATCATATGTTCCATCTCAACATAGTTTTGGGTGTTCCTCATAGCCTTATTTTAGAATTTTAAAATTTAGTAATTTACTTTCTTTGCATGTAAGATGTAAATTAAAATTGGTTGTTTAATTGATTTTAGATAACCTAACATATATGTATAATATCATTTTCAAAATGTGCGTATATATACACCAACAACAAAATGTTGTATTTATGTAAAATTTTACAACTTTACAATTTTCTGAGACCTCGTGCGATTTTAGTTGAACTTGCAACTTTGACAATCTTGTTCTCAAGAGACCCTTTTTCTGCGATACCATTTGTGAAGAGTATTCTTTCAAGGTTCATCCCCATACACGATACTTTGCTTAAAATTGGAGATATGACAAGGCGACCGAGAGCATTTTCAAGCGAAGATATTGTAGAATACTCAAAAGTGAGTAATGACACTATTGCTAACAAAATAGTAGGAAGAAAAGTTTTAAAAAAATAAATATTTGGAATTAACCAGCAAACATGTTTAAAATCCTGGATTAGCAGTCCATGGAAGTAGTACTAGTGGTCTAAGCGTTAACAGTAGCTTCTTCAGTCCATAACCTTCTCCAACGCTAGAGTTGGTAAAATTGCCATGGCCTCACCATCAACAACAAGAAGCTCACCATTCTTGAAGCATTTTGTCGAGAATTTTGTTCTGAATAACACAATCAAGCAGTTAAAAAAAAATCAATGTTATTACCTTGCTTCACCTCCACAAAAATGGGATTACTATAATTAAGGTTAACTTACATGTATCTCTTTTTGTTCTCTCTTATACCAATAGCCAGTACTTCACCTACAATTTGATCGCCAATGTATACAGGACTCTTAAAATGCAAGCTTTGAGAAACATACACAGCTCCAGGCTGCGTTGAGGATCATATCTCGATTCAAACTTGAACAAATATTCGTTTCACCCTAAAGAAATAGTCAAAGTTTTCTCTTTGTTCCGTCAAAAAATATAATCTTTTTTTACAGCAATTGTCAAAGATAGTTTTTACTAATCAGAATAATTTTTGCAAGTTTTCAAAAGGAAAGGGTAAAAAACAAAGACACTATATATTTGTAGCCCCCTATGCTTGCATCTCACTAGCCACATCACAGCTCGTGTATCACACGAAAGAGGTTTCAATTCCATCCAGAGGGACTAAGTGGAAAGAGATAAGGAAGTTCAGATGGCTATGGAGCTCCAACTTAAGCACAAGAACAAAGAGAGCAATTCATGCAAGTATCAGGGGCCATAGATACATTGTACCCAAAAAAAAAATTAGTGACATGATTTATTTCGTTCGCAAAAATGAAAGAACACTATTTTAATGGGAGGAAATAAGTATCAATTTAGGACAATGCATGCTTCAACAAAGCGAAGCATTTCTATAGAAAGAAGCGGTAGTTCCGTCATTAAGAAAGACCAGGAATAAAGCAAGTCATGAAATGAGTATGAGTGAGACTTACAAAATGGGATGCAATAATTTTAGGAAACAATGAAGCAACAAGCATTCCATGAACAATCCGATCCTCAAATTCGGCTTTTTGCGCAAATTCAGCATCCAAATGGAGAGGGTTTGAGTCATGACTCACTTTTGAGTAGTCTAAAATATCTTCACTTGAAAATACCCTTGTTTGCCTTATTATATCTCCAATTTTAAGCACACTTGGAGCTGTATCCGAAAATCGTCGTGCATGGGGGACAGACCTTGAAAGAATACTCTTAATAAACATCACCGTGAAAAATGGTCTCCTAAGAACAAGGTTGTCAAAATGACTGGCTTAACTAAAATTGTTGGAGGTCCAGAAAATGGAATCATAAAATTGTAGGATTTTGCATTGCTGTATATCACGTTTGTTGGTGTGTGTATATATATAAACAGGTAAGCTAAAAACACATCCCAAGAGAGAAACAGTGAAAAAGAAACCATTTCACAGAGATCTTTATGCCCTGTAATGTGATAAACCATTTCAGGTAACTACTGAATCATCTCTTTTTGACGAAGAAGAAGGATACAAAGATAAAGCAAACTGACAGCAATTCAATACGATTCAAAATGACAAATTAAAAAGAATAACAATAACCATTTGAAGGAAAAAAAAAGCTAAAAGATAGAGATCATAATCAAATGATGGATTAATTAAAACAAAAAAAATTTAAAAAAATGAAGTGAAATTGAAAAATACCTGTCAGCAAGTGAGAGACTTGAAACTAAAGTAGCAGATGAAAATCACGAAAATTGTGAGATCCAAATGCCGTGAAGAGCTGAACTTTAAAAAATGATACGCAGAGATTGAGAGAGTTAGGGTTTAGGGATTTTGGTTAGAAGTCGGAGGGAGATGGAAGGAGGTCAGCGAGAACAGTGAGGTGAACCAAAGGACTTAGGAGTGTCCATGTTTGATAGAATGCACCAAAACTTAAGCAATGATTATTATAATATTTTAATAATTAAAACTATCTATGTAATATATTTATTAATACCTATCTCTAATATATTTTTAATATATATAAATTTTTAATATATTTCATCATTATATTTTTATTACAATTATGTTATTATTATTTTATTAATATAATAAATAAATGATTATTAATATAATTATTAAAATTCAACTTATATAAATTAAAAATAAGATATAAGATTTATAATTAAATATTAAATATAAATTAAATTTTAAAGTTATGAAACTTTTTATAAAAATTTAAATTATTTTTGAAAAATTACACATCAAAATCAAAAGCTATAATTTAGAATATTGAAATAAACAATTTACAATCTAATATCATGTATTATTCTTAATAAATAAAGTAAAATTTGGTTGATTTTTATATAATTTAGTACAATATATTTTTTATATTAAAGTAGAAATTTGAATATTTATATATTTTTATAATTTTAATCAAATTTAATTTTTATAAAAATAACTTAAATTTAAAATTTTTTATGATAATAATCAATAATTGTGTTTGATATTTTTCTAATTTTTTAATTATTGAAAATACATAATTTTTTCATATTTTATAATTTTAATTATAATGAAATTTTTAAATTTTTTATTAAAAAATCATATCACTTATCATTTTATAAAATTTTATTTTAATTTTTACTTATAAATTTTATCCATTTTATCCTTAATTTTATTTTTTTAATTTTTCTCTTTTTAAAATTTTTAATTCATTATCTTCTTCATTTTCTTTTTTATTATTCTCCTTCCTTTACTATTTTTCTTCCTCTATTAATTATACTAGAGTTTCATAACGTGCGTTGCACGTTAGGATAAATTTTTTGACCCATTATTTATAATAATTTTATATTTTATGTTTTCAAATTTTTTTGATCCGTCATTTGTAAGCAATATGTACTTATTTAAAATGTTATTTATATAATATTTTCATCCATTTTTTTATAAAAAATGAGAGTAAATATTAATATTAATTAACATAATATTAAATTAAATTAAATTTTATATAATTATCTTGTTAAATTTGAAAAATGTATGCCTTAATATGAATTAATATAATATTAAATCATTATATCATTATTAAAAT
>CANYBF010456742.1:0-34022 GCA_948192965.1 Dalechampia spathulata
AAACGGGTAAATTCACTTACCCGAACGGGTAAGATTCATACCCGAATGGGTAAAAACCAACTTACCCGAAAGGGTAAGCCTCATACCCTAGCCAAACTAAAGATACCCGAACGGGTATGAGGCTCAAAGAATGACAAAAACACTAAATGCAACCCTAAATCGAATCCTGAACTGCACCAAGATGAATCAAGACGCCCATGAGGGCAAAACGACAAAGAGATAGGCTCGACTCATCCCAATCAATCCGACCGATCCAAAATTAGGGTGCGACATCGACCTTTCATAATTTTATTTCGTGGATGGTTTATTATATTTTCTAAAATATATATGCCATATCATGTCACATGCCACATCACACACTTCTATGCCATGCCATAACATATATTATCTCATTTGCTAATACAACCCAAATACGCTAATACTCTATGCAACACGTGCTATTTTTCATGTTATACGCCGATATGCCATGCCATTATGCCATGTCACTATGGCATGCCATGTCACATGCCATATTCGTATGCCATGTCATATGCCATGTTGAATGCTAATTCACATACACATAATTATGCCATGTCATACATATGTAATGTCATTTCACATATCTCACATGTCATGCATATGATATGTTATTCATTCCACATGTCATGCATATAATATGTCTTTCATTCCACATGTCATACATATGCCATGTCACATATCTCACATGTCATGCATATGATATATCATTCATTCCATATGTCATGCATATGCCATGTCATTTACTTCACATGTCATGCATATGATATGTCATTCACTTCACATGTCATGCATATGCCATGTCATCTAAATGCTATATATTATTATATGCCATTCTACGTGCAATCATGCAACGCCAAATCATATGTCGTGCTATGTGCTGACATATACACTCGTATGCTTGCCTACTTAGGATAATTAATTTCAACTATAATGGTAAAATCGACCTTGGAAACTCATAGAAATAGATTTTCACCACCCGAACCTAATCTCTGAAGGGTTTAACTAGCACTCATGCTATGGGTCGGTTGAACCAATCTAGAACCATCCAGTGGTGACTCCCTTACGACTCTTTCAAGTCATTCCTCGAGGTAACTCCTTAGGATGACTGTGCTTTTGCTCTAAGTGTGGTCCCCTGTCTGAGAGCCTTCACTAGGGACTGGGTGGCAATAAAAACTGGCACTCACAATGGCAACTCCACTAAGGACATCACGGTGAAAGAGTGGTGGCATCTAAGAGTTTCCATATCAATTTTCCCATCATAGTTGGATTAATTGTATGCATCACAACACTAGTCCGTGTCTGCACACACCACATAACCTGTTGTGTTAAGCCGATGATTATGGGTGAGTGAGTACCTTGGACTCCATTTGACTCCTTGGAAAAGCAAATTTGCCTTCACCACTCGCTGCATTGTACTGATAATCGTCGATGATTCCTGATGGATAGACACAAGGTTTAGTCCTATATCGATGATTCCATTTGGTTGGATAGGTTATGGACCACGTGATAGGGGACCTTAGCCTATTCTCAACCAGACTAAAAGCCCATGTAGTAAGCCTAGCAACATTCCAAACTAGGACCCTTATTGCATGCTATGTGGATCTTTGCCCTATCATGTCAGTGGATTTGTATAGACCCGACCTGTTTCCCTTCCTCGTATTACTCTGCTAAGAGTCGGGATCCTTTCATGATTCCGTATGGTTACATAACCTCATGCCTATTCCACGGGCGTACTCTTATCATAACAATATGATCATGCCCGTATTGCTCTGCTAAGAGTCAGAATCCTTTCATGATTCTGTATGGTTGCATAACCTCATGCCAATTCCATCGGCATTCACTTATCATAGCAATACGACTAGGTCGAAATGCTATTGGGTTTTAGTTGTAATCCCTCATATGATCAAGTAACGATCAAACCTTTGCTTGCCTTATTGAGAGAATCATGCCTCGAGTTCCTAGTGTAACTCCGGGCTAGTATCCCACCTAGGATAGGAGATATTGAATGACCAATTCTTGTGGAGGTATAAGGGTGGTAGAGAGTGCTGCTGTGTGCTATGTGTTCGCTAACCATTTCATGTTTTCTGTCCAACATGCATATATGCATACTCATGCAATCTTCTAACGGATTTCCTTTTACAGCCATAATGCTGGATGTTTCCTAGTATAAGTCATGCATACATTCTACATGATGCATCACGTATATCCCACGCATACACATGCTAACCCACTTTGTTACATAGCCATGACATCATATGTTCCTAGCATAGGTCACGCATACATCCTATGTGTCACATCATGTGCACCACATACAACCGTATATGTATACTCATGCATTCATGCTAACTCTTTTTGTTATGTACAGACCATGTTAGAATCTTAGCATGCCAAAAATTTTACATCATCATTTAACCCTCCTGCCTTCCTGCCTTGACACTAGATGAGGCCATGCTTGCTGCAGTTCAAAAGCTCATTGATTAGTTTATGGCCAAGCTCATGAATGATGACTTCAAGACCCTTTTATAACAGTAGATCCAGGAGGCTCTCAGTCCTGGTGACTTCATCACCCTACCAGCTCCTATCAAGGAAAAGGGGAAAAGCATCAACTTGTACGACATAGAGACTAATGATGATGTCTCACTCCATATGCATGATGTTCAGAAATCTGATACCACTGTTTTAGAGTTAAAGATAGAATAATTGTAGTCTATCATGAAGACTAAAGGCATGGGGTCTGATCTGAACTTTGATGAGTTCTTAGTCTGAGCTATCGAGGGGCTTCCTGCTAAGTTTAAGCTCCCAAATGTTCCTAAGTACAGCAGAGTTGGGGACCTGAAGAATCATTTGAAGACCTACACCATGATGATAAGCACTACAGACTTGTTAGATGATCAGATAGTCTAACTCTTCTTCATCTCACTGGAGGGACCAGTGCTAAACTGGTATCACAGTCTTAACAAGGCAACCACGGCTGAGTGGAAGCCTATTTGTACTGCATTCTGTAAATAATATAGGTTTAAGTCCTGATTTGATGTAACCTTGATGGATTTGGAAATGGTTAAACAGAAAACCAATGAGTCCTTCATGGATTACTTTAGTAGGTGGATAGATAAAGCTGCACTGATAAGACAGAAGCCATCTAAATCTGGCATGATCAATAAGCTTATTATGGGGTCACTACCACTCTATTAGAATAAGCTGAAATATCAGCCGTTCCATATTTTTGAGGACATCTACTTTGTCAGACAGCGCACTAAACAGATCGAGGGGAAGAAAAAGGAGCATTCCTTCCTTAAACCCAAAACCACCACATACACACAAACACAACAAAAGCCTCACTACATCAATGCCCTGCAAACACCAAATCCCATACTCCAAAACACTACCCCATCCAGAGGTTCTCGAATCTTGGAATGTCGCTTTTCAAGGTTTTTGGACGTCTCCTCAAAGCCAAGCTCATCAAACCACTTGAGCCAAACTTCAAAACACCACCCCCAGCCTTGGTGGATACCAAAACCTATTACCACTATCACCAGCATCATGGCCACAACACTGATGACTGTCGCTCTCTCAAACTGGTCATTCAGAATCTCATTGACTCTGGTGAAATCGAAGACCCTAAGAAATCCAAACCATCAACTAAGACAAACCCGCTGCCTAACTACCATAAAGCCAACCGCATATACATGCTCCAATCAAGGTTGCTAGAATCCCTGGTTCTTAACTCCTTCTCTCCCTAGGGTAATGAGGAAATTACTCAATTACCTACTATTAGCTTTTACCTTAGCAATGGATTTGACATTGGTGCCATTGACATATGGTACAACAATTCAGAAGATGAGTTTGTAGTTACTCAAGATTCCTCTAAACCTGAATCATCAGAAGTTCAGGCTTCTAAGAAAGGCAAGTCGACCGAGACTTCTAAGGCAGCTAAGCTAGCATCAAAACTGTCCAAATAGCAAAAGGGGTTAGGTTCTAATAAGATGTTCTCTCGAGTCCATAACATGACTCATAACGGGAAGGTGTTCACTTCTCCCAATCCTGGGAAGAAACCAAAAGCTCCTAAAAAGTCAATCAAGGCTAGACCTACAGGGAATAAGGCTAGTCCAAGTAATGTTCCAGCTCCATAACCAGCTGATTAGGTTACTTACCCTGATAATGTTATCGTCAAACAGTTGAAGAAGACACAAGCCAACATCATTATTTGGGACTTGGTACTATCCTCCCAATAACATCGACGGGCCATCGTCAAAGTACTCTCAAGCATGAGAATTTCTCTATCTGCCTCTACCTATAGTATGAAGATTCAGTTGGTAAATTGAGAGTTACCATCCAGCATGATCACCTTCTCTGACGCAGATCTACCGATCGAGGTGGATGACAGTTTTGGCATCAATGTCTACCCTCTTAAGGTGTTTCCCAAGCTCAAGGTTTAGCTTTTAGACTTGAAGCCATGTAAGACTATCATCAGGGCATATGATGAGTCCAAAAGGGAGGTTACTGGTACATTCACTACTACTATCACTAGCTGATCAAATCAGTAGTAGAGTTTATAGTTCTTGACATATCGATGTCATTTGCTTTACTATTGTGCTGACCATGGTTCCATCCCTTGGGAGGTGTGCCATCCACTTTACACCAGAAGATCAAGTTTCCACATAATGAGGGCGTGGTTACCATTGCTGCTGATGATGAGGTTACTTTAGCCTGCATCAGGGAAGATGTCCTTCTTATAACTAGTTTTTAGATCACTGTTATCAGAGAGCCTGAATCATACTCGTACCAATCAAGTCCTGCTGTGGAGAGGATGATGCAAATGATGAACTTTATGCCTGGTAAAGTTTTAGGTCAGTATCGGCAAGGTCCGATAGAGTTTGATATTCTTACATCCATGTGAGAAGAGAGGTACTGCATTGGGTTTGATCCTTATACTTCAAACAAGCCAGAGGAGTGCAAGATGGTTATCTTCATTAAAGGAGAGACACAACGTGACCATCCCTCTATGCTGCTCAACTCGGATGACTTCTTTGACCAGTAGTTTACCATCTTTAGTGATGTTTGTGACCTGTCAGCCTTGACAATAACAGAAAAGACTGCTACTACTTTCACCATCAACTCTGATGATGCTTTCCAGATCTTTAGTGACGTTGTCGATCTCACCACTGGCCGCTTAGAGCCAGAAATCACTACAGTCGCTGCACTGGGAGCCAAGCTGTAAAACTTGGATATGGAGGACCTGCTGCTACTAAAGGTCTATGAAGACATTGCTACTCTAATGGATAGCATCTTTAAGGAATTACTGTATGAGGACACAAATGTCCCAATTTCTATTTTATTTAATGATGATGTAATTCCATATAAATATTATGCAATGAAGAACAACTTTGCTTATGTTTACGATGTGTATTCTGATGGCATTGTGCATGAACATAAGCATTACACAAGAATTTTTGACATTAACGCATCATGCATCGAAAAAGTTAACATTAACATAGGTGACAATCTATGTCTTCTCCAGATTGCATTAGACTTGACCTCTGAAGAGAGAATAGAAATAATCAGCACATTGAAAAAACATCTAAAAGCCTTTGCTCTAAGCTATGAAGACATGCTGCGTGTCGATAGAACCATTGCAGAACACAAAATTTTGACCAAGCTGGGGTTCAAGCCAGTTAAGTAGAAACTACGATGTCTGGACACAGGAAGTCAAGGAAGATATCCAGAAGCAATTAGATGCCAAATTCCTTGAAGTGGTCGACCACCTAGAATGGTTGGCCAATATGGTTCCAGTTCCTAAGAAAGATGGCAGGGTCAGAGTCTACATAGACTACAGGGACCTAAATAAAGCATACCCAAAGGATGACTTTCCATTGCCTCATATCAACGTACTGGTCGATAGTGCAGCTGCCAGTGCTATGTACTCTTTCGCTGATTGATTTTCTGGGTACAACCAAATCCTAATGGCTATTACAGATAAGGTAAAGATAGCTTTCATCATAGAATAGGGGACCTATTGCTATAAGGTCATGCTATTCGGCTTGAAGAATGCAGGTGCTACCTACTAGCAAGTTGCAACAACCTTGTTGCATGATTTGATCCACAAGGAGGTCAAAGTCTATATGGATGATATCATGGTGAAGCATCTCACCAGAGGAGAGCATCCAGCTACTCTTAACAGATTTCTCACGAGTGTTGAGAAATATGGACTCAGGCTAAATCTGAAGAAGTGCACATTTGGGGTGACATCCGACAAGCTCATCGTCAGTTAAAAGGATATTGAAGTGGATCCTGATAAGATAAAGTCAATCATTGAGATACCTATTCCCAGAACTGAGACCAAAGTCAGGGGATTCTTGGGATAGCTCTAGTACATTAGTAGATTCATCGCCAAGCTCACTACCATATGTGAGCCTATCTTTAAGCTTTTGAGGAAGAACCAGCCTATGGTTTGGGATGAGAATTACCAGTTTGCATTCGAGAGGGTGAAGCATTACCTCTCCAACCCGTCAATCCTGCAACCAGCTCGATTAGGAAAATAATTACTACTCTATCTAGCCTTAGAAGAGGAATTAGTGGGTGCTATAATGGCTCAGGAAAATAATGTCGGAGTCAAGCATGCTGTCTACTACCTGAGTAAGAAGCTATTACCAACAGAATGCAAGTACAACACTATTGAGAAGCTATGCATGGCTATGGTTTGGGTTACCAAGAAGCTCAGACACTACTTCTAGTCATACTAAGTTCAAGCGATCTCCAAGGTCGACCCTATGAAGTACTTGTATGGAGCTCCTTCACTGGTAGGGAAACTTTCCAGGTGACTGATCCTATTATCAAAGTTTGATGTACAGTACATCATTACCAAGGTAATAAAAGGCAGAGCAATTACCAAATTCTTAGCATCTAGGCCGATGGATGACTCTGAGAATTTTGAGCTGGACTTCTTAGACGAGCTCTTAGAAGCAGTTGATGTCCAGAAATGGCAGCTGCACTTTGATGGCACAGTTAATAGAAGAGGTGCAGGCATAGGAGTGATGCTAGTTGCTCCTGAAGGTGAACTGATCATGCTTTCAAAGCGGCTGAGCTTTCCTGTCACTAACAATATGGCTAAATATGAAGCATGTCTATTTAGGCTTGAATCATTACTAATGATCAGTGCCTAAGATATCGAGGTATTTGGTGATTTGATGCTCGTCATTCACCAATCCATGGTCGAGTGGGATGTCAAAGAAGAAAGGATCAAGCCTTATGCTGAATACATGAAGCTCATGGTTTGCAACTTTAACTCATGCCAGTTTATTCACATGCCACATGAAGAGAATCAGATGGCCGACGCTTTAGCCATACTGGCTTCAGTTTGTAAGCGATCGTAGAGTCAAGTTTAGTCTATACTCATCGAGCAGTCAAGAATTCCTTGCTATGAAGGAGAGCGGGTTATGGTGCTAGACCAACAAGATGAGGTTCCATGGTATATTGATATCATGAACTTTCTGAAGACTGGTGCTTATCTGGAAGAAGCCAATAAGACTGACAGGCTGGCTTTGTGCAGACTAGCAGCCAACTTTACCTGGCATCAGGGTGTTCTCTATAGAAGAGCAGTTGATGGTCTACAGCTTCGATGCATATCAGGGAAAGAGATTGAATCAGTCATGCAAACAATACACGTTGGCATATACGGGTCCCACATGAATGGATTCATCCTTTATAAGAAAATCCTATATCAAGGATATTTTTGGCTCACTATGGAGACAAACTGTATACAGTTTGTATGGAGATACCATGAATGCCATATTCATGGAGATCTGAGTCACTTACCACCAGTCGAATTACAGAATTTGACAACATCTTGGCCATTCTCAGCTTGGGGAATTGACATCATGGGTGAGATTTATCCTAACACATCCAACGGGCATTGGTACATATTAGTGGCTATTGACTACTTCTGTAAGTGGGTGGAAGTAGAATCCTATAGTAAACTAAGGGTAAAGCAAGTCACTAAGTTCATAGAGAAAAATCTCATATATCGATATGGGATACCACATCACTTGGTGTCTAATAATGGAGTGCAGTTCCAAGGCCAGTTAGTTGACGTGCTAGAAAGATATGAGATCAAGCACAATCGATCTTCTCCATATCGCCCTCAAGCTAATGAGGACTCCTACGGGTGCTACCCCTTACTCTCTGGTCTACGGGATGAAAGTCATGTTACCAATTGAAGTGGAACTGAAGTCACTTTGTATCATTCTAGAATCTCAGTTGCCAGAGGTTGAGTGGAAAAGGGCTAGGTATGAACAGCTGGTTACTATCGATGAGAAGCGGCTGAAGTCTCTCTATCATTTACAGCTTTACAAGAAGCGCATGGCAAATGCATTCAACAGAAAAATCAAGCCTGTTACTATATAAGAAGGTGACCTGGTTCTGAAGCAAGTTAGACTAGCCATCCGTGACCTTCATGAAAAATTTAGACTAAACTGGGAAGGCCCATTCCTAGTCAAAAAGATTCTATCCAAAGGCACTGTCCGTATCTCAGACTTGGAGGGCAATGAATTCTCAGAACCCGTCAACCTTGACCAGTTGAAGAAGTATTTTGTCTAGAGCAAAGGGTAAAATAAAGGTAAAATAAAAAATGAAAAGCCTGGTGAGCCAAAAACCTATAAAGGCGGTTCACACAAAAGTTAAGGCAAAAAGAAAAATACTTGCTCAATGAGTTAAAAATCCATGTAGATAACTCATGCAAAAGTTAGAGCTCTGAAAAGCAAAAGGAGAGTGTTAAAAATAGTTGATTAGAAAATCTCACGCAAGGCTGGTCAACGATAAGGGTTAGGTCTGATGCATATCAAAGAATCTCTGTGTTGATTTTAATATTTTTCATGTAAATTTTTTAATCTCATTAATGCAAATGGAATGCTTGTTCATAAACTTAGCCATAAGTAATACAAATTTCAAACACAAAGCATTATTTTTCTTTATTACATGCGATTTTATCACTTAACAACTTCTTATAGTATAGGATTCAGGTGTGGCGCTGCACCCACAACTTATACTCCTCATCTGTAGCAGATCCAACTCCCATGATCTTCATTAGCATAATCCTACGATGGGGCCAAGTCCTCTCCACATGCTCCAAGAAGCGTGGCACTAACCATCCTCCCTCAAGCAGGACTGTAATGTATGCAACACCTGAACCCTAGCAATGGAACGTAGTCTGTGTAAGTCCTCATCATTACATGCCAAATATGCCACCATGGGCAGGTCCACCGCACCTCGCTCTCTAGGATGGCTCCCATCCACTCAAACCAGCCATTGAATGTCAATGTTTTTACCTCACTGAAAGTATAGCCTCTTTGCATATGGCTATGCAGTACGTATCTCTACAAGTTACCCGTTGGTGGTGCAAGAATTCCAAGCTTCTCTTGCAGCCAAACCTAAAATATAAAATAAAATAAAAGCTCGCTGAGTTGAAAACCTTACAAAATATTGTTCAGGAAAAAATTAGAGTGACCCATTGAGCTGAAAACCTAAGGGGGTAGTTCAGGCAAGAGTTAAGATTCAAAGCAAAATTGATAGCACGATGAGTCAAAATCCTTGCAGAAGGAAACTCATGCAAAAAATTAGGGCAATAGTATGAATGTTTCTAAGTTGAAAATCTGTAAAGGCAGAGTACTTACCTGTAGCAGAAGCAGACTACCACTGAGATGCCAGATAGTCCCTTCTTCACTATATCCAGTCCAAGGATTGTCTCTACCATAATCATTGAAAAAGGGGTCCAGCCTTGCACCATCTGATCTACCATGCCCGATCAGTAAATCTCCATGACCCGATGGATCGACAAACAGGAATTACGCCAGCAATCCAAATCCTGCTACCCTCAACTATGAAGGGGCATCCACAGGTTTTTGGCTACACAACCAAAAAATAGCAGCGATATCTACAAAGCTCTCTGTAGTCAAGAGGGACCTCACGGTGGTAAGACTGATATCGAAAGCCCTCATCAGGTACAGTTTTACTTCTCCTATCGGTATACGCATCGTCAACATCGTTGACATCTCGCAAGTAACTCCGAGTATAGTAGCAAACTCCTCATACATTGAGCATAGCTTAACATGCCCAATTCAAAAGACGTGGACCATTGGATCCTAGAATTACACAACAATATGCAAAAAGGCATAGTTAATTATGACTTGCCAAAAAGTCTTCAGATGTTGGAGCCTAATCTTGCTTAGCTGATTCCACTCGTTGTTGCTCCAATGGCGAGAAAGAGCACGAAAAGCAGACAGTGATTGCTGAGTTATTGTTGACCTAACTTCTACACAAAAGAGCAAATGAGTTATATTTTGGAAGTAGAGCATAAAACACATGATATTTATAGCAGCAAGCTAATTTGGGTTTCATTAATAAATCAAAAAGATACAGTTTAAATTTATGGTTATTTTCAAAGCTGTACACCATAACCCGTGTGTACTAGGCCCACATACCAGTCTGTATTATTCTAGTGCTTTATTCTAATATAGAAATCATAAAATTCTGACACCATGCATATGGAAGGCTGACGACATTTCTCTTCTACACACCATCATTTCTTGAGTGGTCTTCATCCAGACTAGGACTATCAGGGACCTCAATGTTATAACACTCTAGATGCGCAATCAGCCGAGCTATTTCCTTATCCATCCGTTCAGTCATCTGAGCATAACAGTCCCGCTCCTCCTGCTCCAAATGTTAGCTTGTCTGTAAAGCATATAGGTATACAGGTCATGCATCCATGCATTTTTATTACACATGCATTTTCAATAGGTACTTACCTGAATGCTTAGCATCTCGGAGGTGTGATAGTGATGCAGCCATGGCATCTCGAGGTACCTATACAGATTAAACACATGTAAGGCCACTAAAGTCAAAAAATACAAAAACATATGTACTCACATGGGTGGTGTTTGGTAGATAAAACTCTATTTCATCCCTCGTTGGCACTGGGAGGGATGTCTCGTATGGACGACCAGTCTCATCATACGTATAGATCAGCAGATTCTGTGGGCACATCAGCTAACCTTCCATAAAGTCTATTGGATGCTCATATCTCGGGGGCACTTCTAGGGTTTTAGACATTGATCTTGGTAGGGTTGTTTAGATTAAGCTTTACAGGATCTTTTCAAGGCACCGCTACCTCGAGAACTACCAACAGCGGGTGAACCCCGATGTCCAACTCGGCCTTTATGAAGCTCAGGCCTGAGTCCAGACCCGGTAGCTCTATCATGTTGGCCTCAACACGTAGAAAGTTCCACAGACCCTAACAGCCTTATCTGGACAAAAGTAGGGTAGTCCACCGGTGACTCAGATAGACGCTCTTGTCCGGGAATGCCAGTCAGCCCAACAATCACTTCTAGGTCTATATCAGTATAAGATGCCTAGAACATCATGTGTGGTGGTGCAACAGGCTCCACACGGCTCTCTGGCCCCAACTGCCAGTCAATCATGCACTCTCTCAAGTAAAAGAGTCTACCCTCAGGACTCTCCAACAATATATGATGATCATCCTTACGTGCCGAGTTATTCAAATATTCTGGCCATGGAAATATATTACTCCAAGGATAGGGGCACACCTATTCTAGAAAGAACGAGAAAGTAAAGTTTACATAGGTATTTCACAAACCAATTCAATACAGTTTAACACTAATTAAATTATTTCTTCTTGCCTGATCCCAGGTCAAGTCATTGAGATGCTCTCTCAACTCATCCATAGTATAACCGGGTCTCCGATGCAGTACACTCCATGCTTGCATGTGTGGAAAACTAAAGGGTATTCCATGCGGGATCTCAGGTTTTTGCAGTAGTCCAAACTCATACGCTATGATCTACAAGGTTAACATGCATAGCCAGTAAGACTTAAGAAATTACTGATATCAAAATCAGCAGAATTCTACTTACCCCTATGACTTGCCAACAGCCAATAAAGCGATCTATGCATTGCCTACTATAGAGATCCAATCCTTGCATCATATGGGCTAGATTGGCGTTGCCCCAGTCCAATCTTCCAATGGCATTTAGATCATAAAAGGCCCACAGTACTGACATATGGATGCTATTCCTGGTGTCATTGAATAGAGTACACCCTAATACATACAACATGAAACTACGGGTGTACTGATATGCGGAGATTGTTTGATCAAGTGTTTTTGCCAACACTGCCTCCTGAAGGCAGTCGTAAGAGATACTGTGCCCTCCTCTTATACTAGAGGACACCCTTAGAAGGTCAAATATTGTACCATATGACCAACACGGTGATGTTAGCATAACATCAAATTGGATAGGTAGTCCTACACACTCCAGCCCAGTGATTCCAACAAAAATCCTTGGGGTAATTGTAATCTCTCCCACTGGCAGGTGGAAAGTATAAGTAGAATCCATCCACTGCTCTACCAGCATGGTAATGATAAATCTATTGCACCTCTTCTCCATGCCCATAAAGCAAGAGATGTATGGACCAAAATAGCTTTGGTCCACTTTGACACGGATCTCCCAAGGTAGCTGGGAGTACCACTTAAATATCCCATGGATATTGCTGCTTCGTCAACTGTTCACTCCCTCTACAAATTACAAAATTCAAGTTAACTTTCAGACTAAATTATAAAATATAAATAGTATTTTAGAGGTCCAGAGTTCCTCCCTTAGATCCAAAATCTTGCTATTCATGCTTATGAATGGTTAAAAACATGTAATTCCCTGAAAAATAGCTGAAAAATGCATGAATTGGCCTATTTCCTACTACTATGTGTGCAGACATAACCCTATGTGCACCATACATAGCTTATATGTGTCACTTGCTAACCTAAGCCTAACACTAGCCTAGCACCTAATTCAGGTATAATATTGGCCTAAATGTAGGAAAACAACCTAAGACTCAACTTTCGAAAAACCACAAAACCAAGCCAAGTTATAGAAAACTCACCTTCTTGAGAGGAGCTCAGGACTGATGGGAGTCTATGGTAAAAGTTTCTATAATTGCATCATCAAAACGGGCTCCAAAATAGGCATCACGCATTGTGAGCTTAGTTAGACCATGACTCAGGACTAATTCGGGGTCCTGGGGGGTCGGTTGCATTCTAATTCAAGCCATTTTTGGAAAAATGCTAAGTTTTCGATTAGGGGATTGAGAGGAAATCAGTTTTTAGAAGGGAAACAAACTGATTTTTTGGATTGAAGGCTTGGAATTTAAATTTTCCAAGCTATATGCGCAACATATAGTGGAACGCGCTCCGCATATAGCAAATTTTGCTAACATACGCCTATCCCTGGGAGAGCTTGCTAATGTGTGCCTAGGTCCCACTAAGATGCAAATATGGAATTAGGCCTCTGGTAAAAATTTCAGAATTTTTTGAGGTCATTTGCTTCGTTGAGCCCAACTTTCACGACCTGCAGCGTCTGAAAAATCCAAAAAATCAGTAAGAATACAACAGACTGATACTTAAAAATTCAGGTATTTTTCTTAGACCATTTCAATTTCAATTTCACTGATAAATTTCTTTTCCATGTCTAGCACAGATAGGAAATTGATCTAGCAGATGATCAAAATTAGTCAAACCTTTGACTTCTGGTCAAGCTGTTGACCAGACAATGTTGCATTCCGACAGAGGATCCCAAATGCCAACTTTGGAGATAGACAACACTTATTTGATAGCATGAGAATTGGTCTGATGGTTGATCACCCCGACCCAGCAGACGGTCACCTCTGGTTCCACAGTTAACCACCTGATCCAGCAGAGATCATAGAATCAAGCCTTTGATCCTCAAACCCTAGCCATAGGCATCTAAACGCCAATTTCAGATGATTACCTCGTATTGAAGCCATCGATCTTGCAATGACCAGCGTTCAACCTTGATCGTATAGCCTGAACGTTGGGCTCCCGATAACAGAATTGGGATCAGTACTGGTCAAAAACCATCGACCAAAATATGTCAAAGACCCAGTAGAGGATCCCAAATGTCATTTTGAAGATATTTGACATTTATTTGATGGCGCGAGCATTGACCTAGCAAATGGTCATCCAAGTCCCATAGTTGACCACTAGATCTAGCAGAGATCACATAATCAAGCCCTTAATTCATAAACCCTAGTAATAGGCATCTAAACACTGACTACAGATGATTTCAAGCCTCACAACAAAGCCATCGATCTTGCAGAAGACCTCTGATCAGCCTTGATCATTCTAGCCTGAGCACTGGGCTCTCGGTGATAAAATTAGGATGTAAGCCTTAGTATGAGCAATAGATTAGCATTGATCACCTAGCCCAAGCATCGGGCTCCCAGTGGTAGAATTGGAAAGTAAGCCTCAACGTGAGAATTCTGTAAGCCTCAATGCAAGCACTTTGTAAGCCTCAATATGAGCATTCTGTAAGCCTCAATACGAGCACCCTGTAAGCCTCAGCATGAGCATCAGACCTTAACGTGAGCATCGGTCAAGTACCTCCTTTACTTTCGATGAAAAGATATGTTATGATCAAGTCTCATTTTGATGACTTACACTTATGTCACCTTAAAATAGTATTGATTAGGGGGCAAACTATTGACCCTGACTTTTCACCTATGCTCGTAATCTCAGGTTTTCATTGATTCGGCTCGAAATCGATCCCTGAGGCCAACCCTAATTTACGTACATGCATTTTTTAACTTTCTCTGAGTGTTTTAGACATGCAGAATATGTTGCATTTTGCCTGTACAAAGCAAAATGCATAAATAGAACACACTTAGCATATAGCATTATGTGGTAAAAAAAAAGATGTTTGGTGGGGCCCACTTTTTAATAACATGCTCCGCATAGCATAATGTCTTAGAATGTCAAATGATGCTTATTTGACATATGGAGCGCATCCCGTTTTGCCCGTGCAAGGTGGAGCGCATAAGGGCAAAATGCTATATGCGTAGCATATAGCACTATGTGCTACACATATAGCAAAAAAAGAAATTTGGTCACTAGCCCTCTTAGGACTAAATTGAAAATGCACCTCATTACACAATGTTTTGGCACATAAAATGACTCTTCTTGGGCATGGGGCACACATCCTAATGTGGCCCAGTGGGCCCTAAGCAACGGATCAAAAGGCTATGTGTGGTGCACATAGCACTATGTGTGGCACACATAGCCTAAAAATTTCCAATTCTGATATGAAAAATTACACTTTTCGGACCTTCACACCTCCCTCTATAAATATGGAGCTAGGGTTCGTGAAAAATGATCCAGAAATTAGCTAAAAATGGCCTAACTCTACTAAAATCACTTCTTAAATTAATTAAGCAATTAATTAAATAATTAACCTAGATTTTTAGAGAACAAACAGCACTAGTTAGGTCTCTAATCACGTTTGGATTCAAGATCTATAAGGAAAACTTACTGTGGTAAGTTAAATGCTCATTTTTCTTCCATTTCCTTCTTGTTTTTGCTTGGATCTATGATTTCTTGGGTTGATTTATGGTTTTTTAGCTTCAATATTCTTCTTTGATGATTATTAATGCCTATTGATAATCAAAAACACCTCTTTTTACTTTAGATCTACCTAGATCTAAGCCAGATTTCACGTTTTTCTTAAAAACTTCTATTTTACTTTAGTTTTCCAGGCTATATGTTACGCATATACACCTATGTGTGCCATATCTAACCCATATGTGGCACACATAGGCTTATATGCTGTGCATATAGGCCCCAGACTTCCTAAAAAATGCATATTTTCTTCCATTCTACTATAATTTTTCACCCGATATGATGAATCCAGCTTCATCATAGGCTTTTCCATGCCTCTTGTGTCTAGATCTATCATATATTCTTAAGATATACTTAATTTTAGCCTTGAAATTATTTTACTCAAGATGGATGCAAATCCACAGAGCAAAAACTTATTTTCTGCCTTCAATCTGCCTAGATCTGAGTTGAATCTCGGGTTTTTGCTTAAAAACTTCATTTCCTCCCATTTTCTCTGCTATATGCACCACATATACACTTATGTGCACCATATCTAGCCTATATGTAGCACAAATAGGCCTATATGTTGTGCATATAGGCCTTTATTTTTCAAGAAAATCGGTTTTCTCCTCTGATTTCACTCATTTTCGCTTCCGATCTGACCATTCCAGTAACATTAATGGTTTTCCATAGCCTTAATGTTCTGGATCTGTCAAATTTTATCTTGATCTAATTAATTTTAGCCTTAAAATTGATTGTTCAAGTTAATACGCATTTACTTGATGGATTTGCAATTTGGATGCCGATTCGTGTTCAAAATAAGGTACTGTCTTCATTAAAGTTGCTGTACTTTGTATGTAGATCACTTTTATGCTAATAAATTTAATTTTATTGTAGATTTCTCCTCTATGTGTGCCACACATCATGCTATGTATGTAGCACATAGCCTATATGCTATGTACGTAGCATTACATGCAGCGCACATCCCCTACGTTTTTCCAGAAAAATCATATTTTTCGCTTGATTTCAAACCTGATTTGATTATTCCAGTAACATTTGATGTTTATAAGTAACTTAAGTGCATTGGATACATCAAGAATTAATCACATTTAATTAATCTTGGCCTCAAAATTGATTTTCTACGATTAAATGCTTATTTAACTCATATAAATGTGATTTTTGATAAGATTGGATTCAAATTGGTTGAGTTGCTATCTCCAATTATTGTTATATGATGTTAGCAATTCCCATTTGATTTTCCATGATCAATTAAAAATAATTTTGCCAAAAATTATTTTTATTTATTTAATTTCCATGATCTGGTTCGTGTTAATTCGCATGATTGTTGCTATACAATTAATTAGACTTTGACTCTTGGTTCATGCTTTCATATGGCATTGGATTAGTCAAATAAGTCCTAAATTCATTTGCTACTAATGAATTTATTTGTTTATTTGCATCATTTACACTCGTGCATTTTTGTCTCCTACTGTCCGAAGTGGAAAATTTCCCGAGGAGGAGGGGACGTTACTTAATGTCCCAAAATGTTGTATACATGAAGATTTTGTGTAATAGGATAGAATTATTCTTGGTTTGTAATAAGTTATCCCCTAAAATCTTGTGTGTATCCCCTAATTCCTTGATCCCTTTCACCGGCCTTTCATAATTTTATTTCGTGGATGGTTTATTATATTTGCTAAAATATATATGACATATCATGTCACATGCCATGTTACATGCCACATCACACACTTCTATGCCATGCCATAGCATATATTATCTTGTATGCTAATACAATCCAAATACACCAATACTCCATGCAATATGTGCTATTTTCATATTATACGCTGATATGCCATGCCATTATGCCATGTCACATGCCATATTCGTATGCCACGTCATATGCCATGTTGATTGCTAATTCATATACACATTATTATGCCATGTCATACATATGCCATGTCATTTCACATATCTCACATGTCATGCATATGATATGTTATTCATTCCACATGTCATGCATATGATATGTCATTCATTCCACATGTCATGCATATGCCATGTCACATATCTCACATGTCATGCATATGATATGTCATTCAGTCCATATGTCATGCATATGCCATGTCATTTACTTCACATGTCATGCATATGATATGTCATTCACTTCATATGTCATGCATATGCCATGTCATCCAAATACCATATAACATTATATGCTATTCTACATGCAATCGTGCAACACCAAATCATATGTCGCACTGTGTGCTTACATATACGCTCGTATGCTTGCCTGCTTAGGATAATTAATTTCAACTATAATGGTAAAATCGATCTTGGAAACTCATAGAAATAGATTTTCACCACCCGAACCCAATCTTTGAAAGGTTTAACTAGCACTCATACTATGGGTCGATTAAACTAATCTGTAACCATCCGATGGCAAATCCCTTATGACTCTTTCAAGTCCATATCATTCCTTGAGGTAACTCCTCGAGAAAACTGCCCTTTTGCTCCAAGTACGGTCCCCGGTCCGAGAGCCTTGCAAGCCTCGCTCTACGCAGCGACAGAAACTGATGCTCATACTAATATCAGCTTGTATCTTCTTCAACTGCTTGACAATTATATTATTGAGTTAAGTGACCTTTTTACCCTTATTAGTAGTTTATGAAACTAGAGTACTATTAGGATCAACCTTATTCACAATGGGTATAGCCTATGTCAGCTTTTCTGAAGCATTTAACTTCTTCTCAAGATAAGAAAGAGTGAAGACCTTACCACTTCAAGTCATATTACGAACCTGAGAGGATATCTTACTAGCATCGAGCCTTTTTTGTTGCTTATTGGACATAGACATTGGCTTGCCTATCTTGGGAGTCTCATTTGACTCACCTTTCTTTAATTTTTGAATTCTTACCAATTCAAACTTATCAGATTTCTGAGTAGTTATGGGCTCATTCTCCAAACTATCATACCAAATATCTATAGCACTAATGTCAAATCCACTATTGAGCCTAAAGATGATAGTATGCAATCTTGCAATCTTGCAATCTTTTCATTATCGAGGGGAGAGAAAGAGTTAAGAACCAAAGATTCTAGGTTTGATCCTCGATGGAATTGACATTATGGGCAAGGCTTTTGTCATAACCTAGAGCAAGTCTTACGATAAATGGTACCAAGGATCCACTTGGAGTGAAAAAGTGATATTCTCAAAAGGGCTCGCTTGAGGAACGAAATAGACCCTCATGAGGTCATAAATGGAGCCACTACAATATGGTTTTAGATTTTGGTTCAATTGATCTATAACATAAGTTCTAGTTAAACCTTTCATAGATGGGTTTGAGTGGTGAAGATTTATTCATTTAGAGTTTCAAATTCATTTTTACCATATTAATTGGTTAATTAACCTAGGCATGAGTATATCACACAACATGGAATAGTAGCAGATATAAAGCATGGTAACAAAAGCAAAAATAATAAAATAAATGGCCCATATAATGAAATCGAGGAAATAAGGGAGATATGTATAATTTAGTAAGAGATACATGTGAGGGAGAATAAAATAAAGGTTTATTCTATTACATAAGAGCTTCAATGATACAAAATCAAGATCTTAAGCAACATCTCCTCCAAAAGATCTTAAGTAGCATGAGTCAAAAAGAAATATAAATGGAAAGATAAATAATTATCATTGGGTAACAATGAAAATGTAGGGATGTGATTGATCAATTTAAGCTATAGGAAAGCATGAATCATATATCAAGATTTATTTAATATGTTTGGAAATAATTCTTTGAAAATGTAATTAACACGAGTTAAATTATGAAAATATCATAAAAATGAATGAGAACTCCTAAAATTACTATAACAAGTCATTTAGGCTCGATTTACTTCTCGATTAACTTTTAATCATCTACATGGCAATGGAAACAAAATCAAATGGCATGATTTAAAATTCAAGTGAAAATTAAGTGAAAATCAAATGATAATCAAACAAAAATCAATTCTTAAGCAAAAATCAATTATAGACATGAATTAAAAGATTTTGAGATCATTAATTAAAATGGCATTTCATTAAGAAATAAGCAAATTAAATTGAGTTTTAGGCAAAAATCAATAAAATTAGATCATGAGACTTGAATTAGTAGACTACAACATCATTATGAATCAATTGGAGAAAAGTAAACAACTAAATTCAAAATCAATCATATCAATTACAACCAAATAAAATTAAAAGTGGCATTTAACTTGAAAATTAACTTTGAAGCCAAAGTTAATCCATTTGTAACAATGTTTGATGAATTTAGATCATTTGGATCACTATAAAATCATAAATGTTATTGAAAACTTTGATAAGAATAAAAAAATAAGCATAATTGAATAGAAAATCATGAATCTATGAAATTTTGAGCATGATGTGGACAATATATTTCATGATATGTGCAATATATGACCTAGTAATAGACTATATGCATAGCATATGACCTAAGAACATATTATATGTACAATATATAGATTAACATGCATCATGTATAATGTTTCAAAAAAGATAAAATAAGATTTTTAAGCAAAACCATAAGTGGAAATGTAAAAATAGACAAATGTTTGACTATCATAGATCATCCAAACTATCATGAAGCCATGAATGCTACTGTTACCTTCACTAATTGATGCTAATCAATGAAAATCAAGCAAACCCATTAAGAAAAAGAAGAAGCTTTTCAACACTTACCAAAGCTAATAACTCCTTAATCTCAATTCTAAATGTAGTTATGGGTTTACATGAAGTTAATTAGTCTCTAATTACTTAATTAAGTGAGAAGTGATTTTGGTTGAGCTTCACCTTAATTATCAAATTTAGATCCCCTTTTCTATAAATACTGTTACACCCGTGACCCAATATGACATGCCTCCCGTAGTGTAATTTCCAATTTCCTCTAATAGAAAACCGATAATTACCCTACAAGAGATGCTTAACATTAATTCCTTTGACCAATTCACATCAACTACATCATGCATGCATATCATACGTAGTAAATTAAACTTCAACTTATCATCATAATTCATTCAAGCATGCAATATCTCAATTCTACCGTTCTAATATCAACAAAACATTGTTAATTCTGATACGAACTAAAATATGTCATATATATAGAAGAAACATATAATTGAAGTATGCAATATCACTAATATCTTTACTGTCATAGTACAAATCAAAGTGGTAAGTTGCACGAGCCATGAAATAAGAGCCTATCTAGTAGTCCAAGACCTCTACTAATGAACTAACTCAGGTCTCCTACTACCGCCCTAAGTTCTCATGATCTCTCATACCAGTAGTGCTTACGTTCATTAATTGACAAATGCTGAGTATAAAACTCAGTGGTGCTAGTAAAACAATTAACATGTAATATTCATATCACAACACATGGTATTTAATTCCATATAATTTTCACTGGGATGCAAAACCCATTCAGATTAATTTTCATATAACATCTTCTCTGCAAAGCAAAACACATTTAGATACAATTATAGGTATAACTCAATCACAATATCAAATGCAAAGCAATTCACATGATATTCACATTATATTCTTAATATTTATTCCCATTCATTCATAAAGCATCTTTCAGCATTCAATTGCTATTTCTTGCAAAATCATTCCATTAATGTGTATATATATATAAATGTGATGGAATATGCCTTTTCTTTCGAAATGTAACATGATGTGCATTCCCCTCTATTTTTCCTGTATCATCATCATTATCATGAATGTTGGCCTTATACCGCTATCTTTTTGGTATTGAGCTCATTTCATTATCATCATATTCCATTATCTTTTCAGCAACACATTATTTTCTCCCTATATTTTTTTATTGAGCTCCCCTTTCCTCACCATTCACTCATTTTACTCCTTCCTTATCTCTCCAACATACATGTGGCTTAGTACTCATATCATTATTTTATTGGTACTCATGTTTTCCACTATCTTTTCAGTAACACATCATCATTTCCTTACGTCGCTCATTTTCCTCCTCCCTTATTGTTCCAACCAATGCATGCCATGTTAAATACAATAGTGAATATGACATGCCACATGAATTATTATTTATGCAATCATATATTATAATCAAATATTTTGTTATTGCATAGAATCTCATAATCATCATCCTTCCTTATTAAAGGACTTAATTCAAACCATAATCACATATTAATATTAAGGTAAACATTTTAGCTTACCTGTCGATTCATTTTAAATGAATCAACCTATTAATAGGGCAAACTAGCATAAACCTACCACCACTTTTCCTTTGTCTATGTTGATTGGAGGAATTGATTCATTATCCGTATTTTTACCTAATCATAATACAAACGCACCTTCAATATTCCAATCAATCATAAATATAGATTACACGTAAACCATTTTATTTTTCATATCATTTTGGCATTCACATAAATCATATTATAAGGATAAATCATCCAATCATTTAATACTATGTATTACTCAAAGAAGATCATATAAAAATATAATTAATCCTTTTTACCATTTAGTTATTAAGATGGTTTATTAACAAATAAATTACAATATCATCATAAAATCATGTTACTTAGCCATAAAATAGTCTATTTTTCATACCATTTTTCAATAAGTAAATGAATTTTAAAAATTCATATCTTTATACTAATAAAAAGTAGACTCAAAGAGCTTTTAATCCATATATTATAAGCCCAAAAATTCGTTCATTAAGGCATGCAAATAACTCATGCAAACCAACTGTTTTAATGAGCAACTATAAATTACCATGTGAACAGATTATCTTTCAACCCCATTTTCACTAATAAAATGAACTCCAATTAATGCAAAATTAGTACCATTAAAAAGTAGACTTCTATAGCTTTCCAAAAAAATATTATATGCCTTCTAACTCATTTTTTAAGGTCTTCAAATTAAGATTACCGTCAACCTCAAATCTATCCCAATTCATGCAAAAATAGCTTAGACGTGAATTTCAAATTTTTTATCTTACTTACTTAATTTCCATCGATCATAACCTTGTTGATTTAAATTACCTCTTTTATGTTTTGATCAACATTTTAACAGTAATTTTAAACCATTAAACTCAGCCATAAACAACCATAATAAAATATTTAGATAACTTTATTTACATCATTTAAAACATGCATGCAATACAACCATAATAAAATATTTAAATGACTTTATTTACATCATTTAAAACATGCATGCAATACCTTCATCTTACTTACATTTCCATTAAGCAACTTACTAAAACCATATGCTAGCCCCTTACATCCCTTACCATCCATAAAAAACACATGCATGCGTGACAAAATAGAATATACATGTGAGGTTTAGTCCTTCATAACATACATGTATACGCCACTAACCATACACACACTACATAAGCGTAGTACCATAAATATAGCATTAGAGTTATCAAACACATTTTCCACTAACCATACATTATAAAAAGATTCATAGGATACACACATATGAATCACAACCAAAAGTATCTAGACCCACCTTTACTAAACCCAAACTACACAAAAATGCAAGCTCTTTCCTTGGCAGTAACTATTCTTGCCTAAAACTCCCACCACAAGCACACAATGCACAATCCAAACAAAATACACATGTGGATCACCCTTCCACATGCCTAGCTAGCTTCCAAAAGGACATGCAATAAGAAACTAAGCAATCTAGAAGAGTTTTGGTGTGGTTATGGTGAAGGATGAAAAGAAAGAGTGGAGAGGAAGAAGAAACAGAAATGAAAGAAAGAAAAATGGGCTGTTTTGCTAAGTCTCAAGTATATATAACTTAGCATTAATTCTATGTGTTAAGCCTCATTTAAACATGCAATACACCCTTCCCACAAGCCTTAATAAATTGACACCTCACTCTCCCATAATTAAAACTCATCTTTGGTAATCATTGCATTTAATCATGAGGATGATTAATCATCCGTACCCTGCACACACTTACACTAAATGATGCCTCTCATGCTTTATACACAAGGAATAAATGTAGAACCATATATTTATACATATATGCCATGTATTAATTAACATTATTTAATTTATTTATATTTTAAGCATATAAATTATTTAATAAAAATTCATAATCGCATAATTAATAAATATATACACGTATACATGCTTAATTAAATTATATTTTCTTTTTTCTATAGGTATGATTTAATTAAAGTAATACTCGTACAAATAATTCTATATCACATAATTAATTTAGCGTATAATTCATGCATAAATTCTTATTTAATTCTTTAGCACATTCAATAAATAATTTACTAATATACATAAGTAAGAACACATCACACATTCAAATAATCATGCAAAATAATCAACGTATAATTCTAAGTGTGTGTCATGAGGATGTGATAACTCTCTCCCCTTAAATTAGAATTTTACCCCCGAAATTCTAACCTATGTTACCTATAAACAACTGTGGATATTATTATTTAATCATTGATTCTCTTTCCCAAGTCACTTCTTGCCTTGAATGGTGATTTCATAATACCTTTACAACGGAATCCTTTTTTTGTCAACTATTTTATTTCCCGTGCCAAAATTCTGATAGGTTCCTCACTGTATGATAAATCAGACTGAACTTCTATATTTTCTACTGGTATAACATAAGAAGGATCTAACTTGTATCTTAGAATCATAGATACATGGAAAATATTATGGATTCTATCCAACTTTAGAGGCAATGCCAATCTATAAGCCAATGGTCCAACTCTTTCTAACACTTCATAAGGACCAATAAACCTTGGACTCAACTTTCCTTTCTGCTCGAATCGTAAAATTCTCTTCCATGGTGACACTTTCAAAAATACTTTATCCTCAATATTATACTCAATATCTCTACACTTCAAGTCTATATAAGATTTCTGTCGATCAGATGCTACTTTTACTCGTTCCTTAATCAATTTTACCTGATCCTCTGCTTGTTGAACTATATTAGGTCCGATCAACCATCGTTCACCAACTTCATCCCAATATAGTGGAGTTCTACACTGTCTACCATACAATGCTTCATAAGGTGCCACCTGTATAATGGATTGGAAATTGTTGTTGTAAGCAAATTCAATAAGAGGAATGTACTTATCCCAACTACCACTCCATTCCAAAATATAAGCTCTCAACATATCCTCTAGTATCTGAATAATTCATTCTGATTACCCATCTGTCTGAGGATGAAAAGCATTACTATAATGTGTTTGAGTACTCATAGCCTTCTAAAAATTTCCCCAAAATCGAGATGTAAATTGATAATCTCTATCTAAGATAATAAATGTAAGTATCCCATGAAGTCTCACTATTTCCTTGATATACAATTCTGTTAAGTGTTCCAAACTGTAATTCATGGGTACTAGTATAAAATGTGTAGATTTTGTCAATCTATCAATAATGACCTAAATAACATCGTGTCTACCCTGAATCAAAGGTAACCTGGTGATAAAATCCATTGTTATCCTATCCCATTTCCACTCCAAAATAGATAACGGTCGTAACAACCTTGCTGGAACTTGGTGCCCTGCTTTTACCCATTAACATGCAAGACATCAAGCAATAAACTCTGCTATATCCTTCTTTATGCCAACCCACCAATAAAATGATCTTAAATTATGATACATTTTGGTACTTCCCAGATGATACGAATATAATATATTATGAGCTTCATCAAGAATCTGCTTCTGCAATGCTTCATCAATCGAAATATACAATCGATCCTTATACCTCAGTAATCCATCACCATCCAAAATAAAAGTAGTTTGGATACCCTACTATACTTTCTCCAGTTGCTTCTGATATTCTGTGTCTCCTTGAGCAACTTTTCTGACACGATCATTCAATACAGGCTTAATTTGCAATTGGAGCTTAACTAAGATATAATTTGATTGTACTGTCAGGATGGCATTCATCTGTCAAATCTCCTTTACCAAACTCATTGGAGATTGAAGCAAACCAATGAAAATCTTTCTACTTAAAGCATTAGTAAATGTGGTTGCTTTTCCTAGGTGATAATCTATCAAACAGTCGTAATCCTTAATGAGTTCCATCCACCTTCTCTGTCTCATATTAAGCTCTTTCTACATCCCCAAATACCTAAGACTCTTGTGATCAGTATAGATGTAACACTTCTCACTATAAATATAATGATGTTAAATCTTCAATGCAAAAACTATAGCAGCCAATTCCAAATCATGAGTAGGATAATTACACTCATGCGGCTTAAGCTATTAAGAAGCATAAGCTATCACCTTCCATTCTTGCATCAAAACACACCCTAATCCATTAAGCAAAGCATTATTGTAAACAATATACTCTTTCCCTAGTGTAATTAAAGTAACACTAGCACCTAGGTTAAACACTGCTTCAACTAATCAAAACTCTTCTGGCACTCCTTAGTCTACTTAAATGACACATCCTTTCATAAAAGTGTAGTCAAAGGTGTAGCAATCATAAAAAAACCTTTCATAAACCGCCTATAATACCTTGTTAATCCTAGAAAACTATGAATCTCCGTAACAAACTTTGAACTCGGCTAACTTATAACTGCTTCTATTTTACTAGGATCAACTATAACACCTTCCGCTAAAACAACATGTTTGAGAAAATAAACTCGATCCAACCAGAATGCGCATTTTGATAATTTGCTGTATAACTGCTTCTCGCTTATCAACTATAATACCAGACGTAAATATTGATCATGCTCCATCTGATCTTGAGAGTAAATTAGTATATCATCAATGAAAACCATAACAAACTAATCAAGATACTCCTTGAAAATCGTATTCAAATGCTACCGGTGCATTAGTCAATCCGAAAGGCATAACTAAGAACTCGTAATGCCCATACCTCATACGGAAAGTAGTCTTCAGAATACTATCCTCTTTCACTTTCAACTGATGGTAACCGGATCTCAAATTAATCTTAGAGAACATTGTTGCTCCTTTTAACTGATTAAACAAATCATCAATACGGGGTAAAGGATAACGATTCTTGACAATAACTTTATTCAACTATCGATAATTAATGCACATCCACATCAATCCATCCTTCTTCTTTAAAAATAGTACTAGTTCACCCTAAGGAGAAACACTGGGTCGAATAAACTCCTTATCTACCAACTCTTGCAATTACTGCTTCAATTCTTTCAATTTTGTAGGAGCCATATGGTGTGGTGTCATCGATATTAGTTCAGTTCCTAGAAAAATCTCAATCTCAAATTCAACTTCTTTGATTGGAGGTAATCCTGGTAATTCATCTAGAAATACATCCAGAAAATCACATACTGTTGGAATCTCCTTCAGTGATATTTCTTAATGGCGAGTAATCTGAATGCTAAAACATAATAGTTCTCCTTATATAATCCGCCACTGCTTAGTAATTAGATAACTAGCCCATCCCTAAAATAACATCATATTTTATGAATGGCATCTCAATCAAATCCGTAAGGAAAACCATTTGTTGCAATACCAGCGGACACTGTCGATAAACTCTATTCATAATGGCATCTTTTCCTAAAGGACTAGATATTACCATATCATACCCCAAACTCTTACTTGCAATATCTAATGAGTATGCAATGCTAGTGTTGACATACGAGTGACTTGATCCAAGGTCAAACAACACATATACCTCATAGTCAAAGATATGAAAATTACCAATTATGACATCCGCATCTTGAAGATCCTCCCCCTATCATAGATCCTCCCCCTATCATAGATTATAGACTTGTGTTGGAGCTGCCCTTATATGATTCATTGATCCCTGACTAACTAACCTGCCACATTACCTTGGTCTTTGCCTCTACCTCAACTATCCTCACCTATTGGCGATACCCCAGTGGTTGGTTGGATTACAGGATTCTGCTGGTATGATCCTCCCTCAGTTGTTGTATGAACTAGTATTACATTATGATTGGGACATTCTCAAGCAAAATGTCCGACTCTACCACATTGGTAACATAATCCAGTTCCCACTTTCCAAGCTCTCAGATGATATCTTCCACATGTAGGATATAGTGGAAATCTAGTGTCAAAACTACTGCATCTAACAATTAGCCCACTCTAACCTCTTAGTGGTACTGGTGGTCTGAATCTGGATGACTATGGAGTAAATGAGCCTCTATTTCTACCCTTTTTCTATGCACTAGAAGAAGAACCAGAACTCTTAAACTATCTTCTGATCTGTTTAGCCTTGTTCTCCTCTTCTTCTTGTATAGTGCACTCCTGACTCAAATCATTGGTTATCAGAGCTAAAAAGTTATCATAATTAAATCCTTAAACTAGAGATCTAATTTGAGGCTTCAATCCCTACTTAAATCTTTTGCACCTTTCATGCCTGGTAGTCAGAATTTTACCAGTATAGTAAGCAATTTGAGTGAATTCTCACTTATATTCTACTACTGATAAGTTCCCCTATTTTAAACTTAAGAATTCTTGCAATTTTTGATCAGTATAAGTAGTCAGAACATACTTCTATTGAAACTCCATCTGAAATTCTTCCAAGACAACATAGGAGGTTCGACCAAACCTTATGGAATAGTCTTCCACCATTCATAAGCATCATCGTGAAGCAAAGAGATAGCATACTCAATTTTTAATTCATCTGAGCAGTTCAGCTATCGCAGCACCCTTCGAGTACAATCTAACCATATCTCCACCACATACAGATAAGTAGTCTCTGAGAAATTTGTAGCCCTATAAGTTATTAGCTTCTTAAAATCATATTTCTCCCCATGTTTCTGAATAACCACTATTAGAATTGGTTTAAGCTGCCCCTGAATAGTATGAAGAAATTGTGCAAACTGTACGGCTATTGGATATACCCTCGTAGCTGCAAGTTGTTCAATTGGTGGTACCCATTCTACCTGTTCACTCTATTCCTATTCACCGCCAATTCTAACACTTACTTCTAAAGTACCCGCTTATGAATTAAAATTATCTCCACCTTCTTCTCCCATTATTACTGCTCTGTCTGTCATATTGAATACTCTAAAACTATATATTAACAAAATAACATTGGTCAGCAGTAAGGACTAATGAAACTCTTACATGTGCAACTTTTACTTTGGTAGTAAATTATATTATAATACGAGCTAAACCATAGTTTTAATACCAAACAAAATATGTCATACCTATGACCCAGTATGACATGCCTCTCATAGTGTAATTACCAATTTCCTCTAATAGAAAATCGATAATTACCCTATAAGGGATGCTTAACATTAATTCCTTTGACCAATTCACATCAACTACATCATGCATGCATAACATATGTAGCAAATTAAACTTCAACTTATCATCATAATTCATTCAAGCATACAATATTTTAATTCTATCATTCTAATACCAATAGAACATTGTTAATTTTGATACCAACTAAAATATGTCATATATATAGCAGAAACATGTAATCAGAGTATGCAATGTCACTAATAGCTCTACTGCTATAGTAAAAATCAAAGTGGTAAGTTACATGAGCCACGGAATAAGAGCCTGTCTTGTAGTCCAAGACCTCTACTAACAAATTGACTCAGGTCTCCTATTGCCACCCTACATTCCCGTGATCTCCCCTTTCCTTATCGTTTGCTCATTTTCCTCCTTCCTTATCTCTCCAACGTACATGTGGCTCAATACTCATATCGTTTTTTTTTGGTACTCGTGTGTTTCACTATTGTTTCGATAACACATCATCATTTCCTCATGTCACTTATTTTCCTCCTCTCTTATTACTCCAACCAATGCAGGCCATGTTAAATGCAATAATGATTATGGCATGCTATATGAATTATTATTTATGCAATTATATATTATAATCAAATATTCTGCTATTGTACAGAATCTCATAATCAACCTCCTTTCCTGTTAAAGGACTTAATTCAAACCATTTTAGCTTACCTGTCGATTCATTTTAAATGAATCAACCTATTAATAGCATAAACTAGCACAAACCTGCCACCACTTTTCCTTTATCTATGTTCATTGGAGGAATTGATTCACTATCTGTATTTTTACCTAATCATAATACAAACACACCTTCAATATTCCAATCAATCATAAATATAGATTACATGTAAACCATTTTATTTTTCATATCATTTTAGCATTCATATAATCATAGCATAAGGATAAATCATCCAATCATTTAATAATATATATTACGTAAAGAATATCATATAACATATAATTAATCCTTTTCACCATTTAGTTATTAAGATGATTTATTAATAAATAAATTAGAATATCATTATAAAATCATGTTACTTAGCCATAAAACAGTATGTCTTTCTTACCATTTTTAAATAAGTAAATGAATTTTAAAAATTCAGATCTTTATACCAATAAAAATTAGACTTAAAGAGATTTTAATCCATATATTATAAGCTTAAAAACTCATTCATTAAGGCATGCAGATAATTCATGCAAACCAACTATTTTAATTAGCAACTATAAATTACCATATGAATAGTTTGTCTTTCAACCCTGTTTCACTAATCCAATAAACTCTAATTAATGCAAAACTAGTACCATTGCAAAGTAGACTTCTAGAGCTTTCCAACGATATATTATACGCCTTCTAACTCATTTGTTAAGGCCTCCAAATTAAGATTACCATCAGCCTTAAATTTATCCTAATTCATGCAAAAATATCTTAGGCATGAATTTCAAATTTGTATCTTACTTACTTAATTTCCACCGATCATAACCTTGTTGATTTAAATTACCTCTTTTATGTTTTGATCAACATTTTAACAGTAATTTTAAACCATTAAACTTAGCCATAAACAACCATAACAAAAGATTTAAATAACTTTATTTACATCATTTAAAATATGCATGCAATACCTTCATCTTACTTACATTTCCATTAATCAACTTACCAAAACCATACACCAGCCCCTTACATCCCTTACCATCCATAAAACACACATGCATGCATGATAAAATAGAATATACATTTGAGGTTTAGTCCCTCATAATATACATGTCTACGCCACTAACCATACACACACTACATAAGTATAGTACCATAGATATAGCATTGTAGTTATCAAACACATTTTCCACTAACCACACATTACAAAAAGATTCATAGGATACACACACATGAATCACAATCAAAAGCATCTTGACCCACCTTTAATAAAACTACACAAAAACACAATCTCTTTCCTTAGCAGTAACTATGCTCGCCTAAAACTCCCACCACAAGCACATAATGCATGATCCAAACAAAATACACATATAGATCACCCTTCTACATGCCTAGCTAGCTTCTAAAAGGACATGCAACAAGAAACTAAGCAATCTATAAGAGTTTTGGCATGGTTATGGTGAAGGATGAAAAGAAAGAGTGGAGAGGAAGAAGAAACCGAAATGAAAGAAAGAAAAATAGGTTGTTTTACTAAGTCTCAAGTATATATATAACTAAGCATTAATTCTATGTGTTAAGCCTCATTTAAACATGCAATACACCCTTCCCACAAGCCTTAATAAATTGACACCTCACTCTCCCATAATTAAAACTCATCTTTGGTAATCATTGCATTTAATCATGAGGATGATTAAGCATCCTTACCATGCACACACCTACACTAAATCATACCTCTCATGCTTTATACACAAGGAACAAATGTAGAACCATATATTTATATGTATATGCCATGTATTAATTAACATTATTTAATTTATTTATATTTTAAGCATATAAATTATTTAATAAAAATTCATAATCGCATAATTAACACATATTAATTGCATAATTCATATAAATGTATACACGCCTAATTAAATTATATTTTCTTTTTTTCTATAAGCATGATTTTATTAAATTAATACTCGTACAAATAGTTATATATCATGTAATTAATTTAGCGTATAATTCATGCATAAATTCCTATTTAATTCTTTAGCACATTCAATAAATAATTTACTAATATACATAAGTAAGAATACATCACACATTCAAATAACCATGCAAAATAATCAATGTATAATTCTAAGTGGGTGTTATGAGGATGTGATAAATACCAAGGCTATATTTATAGAGAAAGGCTAAGATTTTACCAAAGTAGATTGGCAATATGGGATTCTCAAAATCTCACTATGACATGTGCAGCATATAGTGCTATATGCATAATATGTAGTGTAGATTTACTGAACATGTGTAATATATAGCAGAATGTGCTTCGTACATCAAAATAAGACCCTTTGTATACCCTATAATCCATGCATATTGGGATGCATACCATAGTCTAGATAGACTTCAAATGAGCTAAAATGGTAAGGGAACATATGACTCATGTTACTTAAGCATGGGAAATAGGCTGCTCACATTATGCATTTCAACTAAACATGTGCAATATGTAGCACTATACGCTCCAGACATCAAGAAATTCACATAACATACTATACCTTCCATGAACTAAAAGCAACATACTCTGTATGTTAGGGCCATTCATGGAATGCTAAAACTCTTGTGTGCAGCTTGAATTTAAAAATGATATTAAGGAAAACCTGAACATGCAATATACAAGTGAAAATTCAGGGTCTACATACCTATGATTTACTCTTTTAGATGTCCTCTTACAAAATGCCAAGCTTTTAGAAGATTATGAATTATATTTGATGGAGTAAGATGTGGTGGAAGATCATCATCTTCTCTTTTTTAATTTCTTTGAGAATAATGGCTTTCATGTTCTTCTTCATTTCTCGTGAAAATACTTACATCATCATCACAAGCATCCTTTCTTTTATCAAGTGGATTAGCTTCATCAAATACAACATGCATAGACTCTTCAACTATCAATGACCATTTTTTAAACACTCTATAAGATTTACTAATGATAGCATAGCCAAGAAATATTCTTTCATTAGTTTTTGAATAAAATTTTTCAAGATTATCCTTGGTATTCAATATAAAGCACTTGCAATTAAATACTTTAAGATATGAAATTCTTGATTTTCTACCATTACATAGATTGTAAGGAGTTTGCTTAAAATTATCCTTAAATGAACTTTGTTTAACATATAATAAGTCATATTGATAACTTTCATCCAAAAATATAATTGTAATTGATATTCATTAAGCATGGCTCTAGCCATGTCATAAAAAGTTCTATTCTTCCTTTCCACTATCCTATGTTGTTAGGGAGCCTTAAAAGATGAAAAGTTATGATTAATACCAAGATTGTTACAAATATTTTCAAATTATTATTTTAAAATTCTTTTCCATTATCACTTCTAATTGATGAGATATAAAAATCCTTTTCATTTTGTATACACTTGGTTAATATTTGAAAAGCTTTAAAAGTGTCATCTTTATAAGCTAGAAATGTAACTTAAGTGAATCTAGAATAATCATCTATAATAATAAGTGTATAATGCATGTCTCCTAAACTAGTAACTCTTGTAGGTCCAAACAAGTTCATATAAAGAAGTTGAAGAGGTTTAGTTGTTGTTACCTTAAAAGAACACTTAACTTACTTGCCCATTTGATAAGCACTATAAACTTTCTCTTTATGAAATTTTATTTTAGGCAAGCCTACCATAAGCTCATTTTTGCTAAGATCTCCAATGTTTTCCAAGCTTGTATAACCAAGTCTTATATGTCATAACCAAAAATCTTCACTTATAGAAATAAAACACTTGATATCTTTATTATTAAAAGAATCCAAATTAATTACATAAACATTTTCAACTCTATCACCTTGAAAGATAAGTTTATCATCATAAAGCTTAAAAATAAAGCAACATTTAGGATCAAAGATTACTCTGAAACCATTATCATAAAGTTGAGTAATACTCAGCAAATTATGCTTTAACCCCTCTATTAAAATAACTTTCTTAATTGAAAAGGAAGAATCTTTAGGGAGGCTTGCGAAAGTCATGGACCGGGGACCGTACTTGGAGCAAAAGTGCAGTCTTCCTAAGGGGTTCCCTTAGGGAATGAAACGGACTCGGAAGAGTCGCAAGGGAGTCGCCACCGGATGGTTCCGGATTGGTCCAACCGACCCATAGCATGAGTGCTGGTTAAACCCTTCAGAGATTGGGTTCGGGTGGTGGAGATCTATTCTATGAGTTTCCAAAATCGATTTTATCATTATAGTTAGGATTAATTGTCCTAAGCAGGTAAGTATGCAAGCGTTAATTGTAAGCACATAGCACGTCATGTGAATTGACGTTGCAAGGTTGCACGTAAAATGACATATAAAGCTATATGGTATTTGGATGACATGGCATATGCATGACATGTGATATAGCAATAAAAGCAACATGGCATATGCATGACATGTGAGCGTGTATGACATATCACATGCATGATATGGCAACCTAATATGTAAGCACATATTATGGCAAACAGCGTATCATGTTATGCGTTAACATTTTTGATTTATTTTAGCATTAGGCGTATAGCGTATGCAATGCGTATGCGGGATGAATGGCATATCATATGCACGATATGCGAAGTGATGCATGATATGGCATATGTTATGACATGGCATAATAA
>CANYBF010456774.1:0-18270 GCA_948192965.1 Dalechampia spathulata
ATACTATTATTTATGACTCCTCCAATTTATTTTTAAAAACTTATTGAAGTTTCAAAATTAATCCAAAGAGACCTTCATAACCGTATGACTCTTTTTATACCATTTAAATGTCTCAACATCAAATTTCTAATAACATCTCATTAGTTTTACTTCTGCCAATTTCTTTTATTATATAACTTCCAAATTGTTTTAATTCTTAAGCTAATTTATTAATCAAACTTATAACAAAAGTCATATTTATATAGCCCTTAACTTAAACATACGTAAAATCAAGATTTCACTTAAAAATATCAATATTTCCTAATTAAATACTTAGCTTTCTCATATCATTACTCTTCAACCTCTTATTTTTAACAAACTTCTTAATCAAAACGGTTTAAACGTACCATCTTAATATCATTTTCCTTCCCATGATTCGGCCAACAAGCAAAAACGTAATACACACGCACCCACATCAATTTAGCACTTTATTCATACGCATATACATCTCTAATAATTTGAACTACCAAAATACCAACTAAACTAACCATAAAAACATTCTGATATTCAAGTTACCATTCGGCCAAAATAGAAAACTCAGCAGCAATTCTTAACCCACGTGAAACTAATGCTAACAAACTAACTCCTTCTCACCTTAACAAAACAAATCAAAACTGCTCCATAACATGTCTCCAACTTGATTTAAGCTTAGATCTATAAAGATCCTCATGAACTAGCTCCTTTTTCTTTAATTCATACCTTCATAATCATACGCAAGAACAAAAAGAGTTAGAACAAAATGGATATAGAATGGTTCATGAAAAGAAGGTTACGATTTTGCTAAAAAGAACATGTTTTAAGAAATTTTTTATCAAAACCATACTGATTAGAAAGAGTAGGTTTCGGTCATCAACCAAAACAAAGAAAAAGGAGAAATTTGTAAGCCACGCCTTGCTGCATGTGTAGGAATCTTGTTCAAACGTGAAAAGCAAAGACAACGAGAAGAAAACAAAGCAAAAGTGAGGTCCCTTGATGATCTAATTTTGGCCTTGGCTTAAAACTTGAAGCAATGAAAACACTTCTACAAAAGCTTCAGATTTTAGCCTTGGCTTAAAAAGTACCATCTTAATATCATTTTCCTTCCCATGATTCGGCCAACAAGCAAAAACACAATACATACGCACCCACATCAATTTAGCACTTTATTCATACGCATATACAGCTCTAATAATTTGAACTACCAAAATACCAACTAAACTAACCACAAAACATTCTGATATTCAAGTTACCATTCGACCAAAATAGAAAACTCAGCAGCAATTCTTAACCCAAGTGAAACTAATGCCAACAAACTAACTCCTTTTCTCCTTAAGAAAACAAATCAAAACCGCTCCACAACATGTCTCCAACTTGATTTAATCTTAGATCTATAAAGATCCTCATGAACCAGCTCCTTTTTGTTTAATTCATACCTTCATAATCACACGTAAGAACAAAAAGAGTTAGAACAGAATGGATATAGAATGGTTCATGAAAAGAAGGTTACAATTTTGCTAAAAAGAACATGTTTTAAGAAATTTTTTATCAAAACCATACTGATTAGAAAGAGTGGGTTTCGGTCATCAACCAAAACAAAGAAAAAGGAGAAATTTGTAAGCTAAGCCTTGCTGCATGTGTAGGAATCTTGTTTAAACGTGAAAAGCAAAGATAGCAAGAAGAAAACGAAGTAAAGGTGCGGTCCCTTGATGATCTAATTTCGGCGTTGGCTTAAAACTTGAAGCAATGAAAACACTTCTACAAAAACTTCAGATTTGCATATGAAACTATCTTGAAAACTAAAGTTTAAACAGAAAAGAAAGCATATGAAATGGAAGTGACGGGTTTTGGCTTTTTAAAACTACAAAAGAAGACATGAAAGGAGATAAGATAAGATTTGGAATGGAATGGAAAGGAGGGATTTGTTTCTGTGCCACAAAGAAGTGATAAAGGGACATAAGGGCAGATAAGGGGCGTGTGTGTAGGGTTTTATGTATTTATTGAATAGGGAACATGTACATACACTTGCACCAAATTCCAATCTTTTTAAATACATGTATGTTTCTTTAAAATACCCTTAATAATCACTTATTTCTTTCTTGTTTTTATATAAAACCCCCATTTATACTTAAATAAGCCTTATTTAAATTATCATATCATCTCTTAATTTTTCCCAAACCAATAATTCAAAAATTCCTAATTATGACATCATTACCTATTATTAATGACATCATCATAAAATGAAAAATTCTAATTAAACTTCCTAGTATTAATATTAATTATAAAATTTACTAATTCATCATTCATTCTTACTTTACATGTCCTAATTCCTTAATATCACCTCAAGATATTCACTTAAATAAATAATACATAATTATGACGTCATAAATAAATTTTAATCTAAAATTTTCAAAAGTTACATATATCTAATTTAAGTTAATACAAGCACAATGGTCAAAACCATTCAATCAAATTCAATGTATATAACACAAAATTTACATTTTAGTGCCGTTTAAAGTCTGTTTTAGGGGTTGTGACAAAATTTTCAATGTCCTCTTTTAAGCTTTAAACTCAATTCTTATCATATGCTTATCAATATAATCATAATTTCATATCATTATCGCACCAATAATATAGAAAACTCAACATAACATCAATTTATGAATGCACAATAAACTACTAAATGCAGGATGTAACAGCTACATAGCATACATAAATTTTGTCTATTTGATACAATATCTTACAAATATTAATTTGGATGGTAATATTTCATGGAATTTTTTTTATTATCATTATATTAAATTTTGGGTCATACTTTAAGATTTTCGTTTATGTCAATTATTTCTCTTATTAGATTTTTATCTAAGTTACAATTGAAAACTTTTCCTGAATATTAATTACTTTCCATAATCATACTCAATAAATTTATAAATTACAGAAATTTCATAAACTTCACATTATTTTCTATCGTTCATCAATTAAGAAGTCTAAATTCACATAGCTCAATGTTTACATGTCACATGCAAGTATTCCAATACATGCTTCTAAATTTTCTAAGGGATCCTCATGTAAGATATTTTCTAAGTTCATATAGAAATCATTCATATACACATGACATATCATAAATGTATGAACAAGAAAATATGAATAGTTAAGATAAATATTCATTCTTCTCGTAAAAATTTCTAAAATTTCATAATCACCTTAAATACTTCCTAATGTTAAGGAGGATTTTGATCATTTGATTTTAATTATTCTAATTAAATTATTAGTAAAACATGGATCTCTTTTTTCTTTGTCTCAAAGGACTTTCAACTCTTCTATCTCTCAAGATGAAATTAGTCATAGCATTCATGGAGTAAGGATAAGTTGAAATGTTCCTATTGTCTCTCATTTACTATTTATAAATGACAAGTTCTTTTATATGGTTGAGATGAATGAATAAGAGAACCTAAAGTGTATTCTCTCTTTCTCTATATGAAGAAGCACATAGTCAATCCATCAACTTGCAAAAATCTAGTATTTCATTCACATGGAATGCATCTCCAGCTTTGAAAGATAGTATCTCCAACTTATTGGGTTTTCGTAACCCTTTATCTCATGGATGTTACCTGGGACTACCATCTTTAGTGGGAAAGAATAAAAGATAAGTGTTTAGGTTTCTTCAAGAAAGAATTTAGCAAAAGATTAATAGTTAGAGTGTCAAATTCCTTTCCTAAGTTTGCAAGAATGTTTTTCTCAAGTCTATTTTTCAAGTCATGCCCACCTATGCTATGTCGATTTTTGACATCCCACTAGCCCTTTGTAATGAAATTTAGAGGATGATGAACTTCTTCTGATGGGCTTCAAGTTTAAATGATAAATAGAAAATTCATTGGATGTCATGGAATAAACTGTCTAAATATTTAATGATGGTCTTAGGTTCAAACAACTTCATCTTTTCAATAATGCAATATTGGAAAAATAATGTTGGCATATGGTACAGGATCCCATATCTCTTCTAAATTGGGTATTTGAATCCAAATATTTCTCAAGAAAGGGCCTTTTGGAATCAACTGATGGTTATAATCCAATTTTCACTTAGAAGAACATTTTATCCTCTTGTAATTTACTATTGAAATGACTTTGTTGATGTATTGGGAATGGTAAAAATATTAATGTCTGGCAACTCCTTGGATCCCTGACCAATATAGTGTCATGCCCTAGTTTATGCCTCGATCAATTTCTAAAAATCTGCTTGTTGCTGATCTTATTTCACTTTATGGAAAACAACAGAATGTTCCTAAGCTTATAGCTTTATTTGTTGCTAATTATATTGATCATGTTCTCCAAATTTCATTGAGTGAATACAATGGTGAATACAAACTTATGGTATTTTACCAAAAATGGATAATATTCTAAGGGGTCAAGATATGAACTTGTCATTGATAATACACCTTAGCTATGCAACTATATTGTCTCTAATCCTTGGTGTAAGCTATGGGCATTACATGTTCTACCAAAGGTCGGAAATTTTCTTCAAAGGTTTTGTCATGATATCATACCTAGCTATGTTAATCTACTAATAGGGGTGTTCATGTAGGTCTAAATTGTATTGTCTATAGAGCTGAAGAAATTTTGTTACATTTTCTTTGAGAATGTAACATTACAAGCAGGGATTGGGATTTTTTGTAAGTGGATCTAACAACTCAACTGGGAAGTATTTTTCAGTTCGTGACCACAATGTTGGATTCTACAAAAGCTCACATCGAAGAAAGAAGATCTATACTAATGTACTACGTATGGGTTACTCAACCAAAGAATTTGGAAAAATGTGGATTCAAGCCCCTTTATATATGTAGCAGTAGTACATGGTTATACGAGAAATAATCATTGGCAGAAGTTCATATAGATTTATCCTCTTCAACATACCATTGCTGCTACTTTACAATCCAATTGATGGATTGCATCATTTATTAGGACATTACAATGTAATATGGTTCTAACTGCCCCTAGATTGTTTGATTTTAATCTAATTATTTTTCTTTCAAAAAAAAAGAACGTAAAAATTAAGTACTTTTCTTTTGGGGAAAATAACCGTTTTAAACATATTACAAGAAAAATTGCATGAATAATAAATTGCTCTGAAATTATTGTTACAAAATCCAATCATTCAATTAAGAAAAAGAAAAAGCTCACATATTTAAATGATGTAAAAAAATTTTAAATAAAATTTTATTATTTTTCAAATTTGATGTGGCCGATTTTTGACCATCTAAATTGGACGAAAACATGTACTATCATTGAAAAGAACAAATAAAAACTGACAGCAAAAATCGAAAAGTTCAAATGCCATTTTCGTATTTTTTCCTGAAATCTTGAATAATAATAATAATCAATCAGCAAAAAAATCTCATATAAATTGTTGGTTATGCAAAAAACTATAAATTCTTTTACCAAAATACCTTAATCAATCGGCTAATTAACCACCAACTACCAGTGTTGTTATGAACTGCCAAAAGAAAGTCAAAACTAAAACTAGAATACCACGAGGGACAGTAATGCAAGCCCTCGAAAACGAAGCTTCCAGGTCACAATTCAAAAACCAATCCACGCTGTTATCAGGAATAATAATAAGAATAATTCTGACTTTTGACTAGACAAAATCTCCATTTCAGCTGAAAACTTAATGGGTTACAGTATTCCACACAGCACGAATTAACGACCGTCCTAGTTTTACTATCTATTTTCAGGGTGTTTAATTAAGACATGTTTTATAATAGTCAAACTTAATCACCAAGATCCATCAAAACATAACCCACGACAAAAATTCCACTTGCATGATTCAGCGACTCGCAGATCGTGCCTGCAAATAGATTATAGATTAAAATATTAGCAAACTACTTTAGATGACCCAAGTTTGGCTACACATTTGTTTGCCTTCCATTAATTCACTAACCAAGAGTCACCCACCTTGATAGGAGATCCTGACCTGGAGCGTGACTCTGATTTTGCTCTGTATGAATGACAAAAGAACGATACATTTTTTAAAGAGCCATTAAACCATGCAAACAAAATGCAAAGGTGAAAAAATAAAATCATAAGAACAAAAGGTATACACAAGTTCGACAAACCTGGATGACCTCACAGGTGATGCTGATCTAGACTTTGATACTGATCTTGAAGGAGATCGATCCAAGGATTTACTGCATTACAAAACAGCAAAAATCACTACGTAGCAAAATAACAAAATCAGCACACATCCTTTTCAAAGGATTTCCTAAATGCACCTTCTATCACTTCTGATTGGACTTCTGCTTCTGCTACGGCTTCTACTCCGGCTCCTTGATGGGGTACTCTCATACCTCCTGACCTGCAAAAATGATACTGAAATATTTAGAATTTATGTACAAGCATGAAAAGCATTTTACTGGCAATGCAGTTAGCCAGTTAATATATTCTACCAATGAGCAAACCAATTTCCCAAGGCCCTGACTTTCTTCATCATTAATCAAAATGTTCAGCTCTATGCAACTGCCTAATAATTAAGGAAAATGTAGGGAAGAAAAGGACAGAAAAACCAAGGTTCTTGACAAAGAAATAATTTACTGAATGATTATTACCCGAATATAAGCTCTGGCCCAAGGATTCCTAAATTCTGTGTCATCAAGCTTCCGAATCTGTAGAAGGAAGATCAAGCAAGCTGATTTAAGAAGCGTTTGAGAAGGTGTCCCCTCTTCCAGCCCATCATGGCCAAGCAACTCTACTTAACTGATGATTGTAAAAGAAAAATTGGCAGTGGTTGGAGCACGAACAACTTACAGCATATTTCATGTCTTCATAATTGGTGTAATCAACGATACCAAAAGTCCCTAAATGGACACAAGTAAACAATGTCATTTTAGCAGGTAGCATTTTCAGCACAACTCATCAAGTGTTCAATGCAGAATTTCAGGATATCCAAGTAATTGAAGTCAACTTAAACTGCATCCTGGCGAAGGATACAAATCAAATTATGATAATGACAATAAAAAAAAAAGGGGGCTAGAATGCGGAACTGAAAAGTAATTCTTTAAATAGCATACCATCACTGTCACGAGAAACTTCAGCAAAGCACACATCACCTGCCTTGCGCATATGATCCTATATCAAATTTATTGATCAGATAGCAAGTGTGGCAGCAAACCAAATCCGCAAGTTGCAAAGTAATAGAAGTTCTCAAACCTTCAAATCCTGCCAAGAAGCAGAAGATGGGAGTCCACGAACGATAACTGCAAATCAAGTGTGGCCCATAAAGGTATTTAGAACAAAAGTAGAATCTACATCATGTTCTCCAAGTATTATTATTGTCTCATAAAGAAAAATTAAAACAATCACAACAAACCTCGAAATTCAGAATGGCGTGAGATCCCATATCGACCACCACCACCACCACCACCACCATAGCCACCACGACGATCACTTGAAGATTGTCCTCTACCACCATGGGCAAGCTCAACCTAGGTGAACCAAATGAATAGCCTACTTAAGAAAATAGGTAAAAAAGATGTGCTACAAAAACAAACAATAATAAAAGGAAATACTCATACCCTCAATCGACAGCCATCAAAATTATATCCATCACGACCCCTAATTGCATCTTCTGCATCCCGAGTATTCTCAAACTATGAAACAAAGAAAAGCCACGAATCTTCTCGCTTTACCACAAACCATATTATGCTTGTGTGCATGCATGTACCAAAAAAATAAATAAATTTTACCTCAACAAAACAATAACAAGGCGGGCGAGGTGGAATCTTCAACTCAATATCTAGTATCCGACCATACTGCATATAAAGTTACATCAACAACTTAGTAGAGGATTACAATACAATCCACCATATAGCAATAAAAAACCATGCATAAATCGAAGTTTGTGTTACATATTGGTGCAGATCCAAGTAATTGGGTTAATGGGCCATCGAATGTAAGTAAGTAATAGTGGTTAATATGGGTTTTGATATGCAATTAGTTATTACTACTGACACAGAACAGCTGTCATTCCTTAGTTGTGATCCTGCTTATAGTCTGGCAGGTGTCACGATTCTGCAAAGGATATTCTCTAGTCCTTTATTTGAACAATATTGCCACAGAGAGACAGCCCTCTCTAATTCTCCTTCTATTCTTTAGGGTACTTTCCCTAACAATTTGGAGGGAAAAAATCAATATATATTTAAAGACCACTTAGACAAAATCAAAAACAAACTTTTTACCGTATGAAAAAATAGATGAAACCTTACTAGAATACTTAGGTCATGTTTGGTCAGGTGTATTAAGAGGTAATGTAATGATGATTACATTACATCTTTAATTACATCGTTTGAATAATTAAAATTTTTTTGATATGATGCATCCATGAATATCTATGTAATTGAATATGTCTAAACTAATGTATTATTAATTACACATCAATTTTGATGTATTCATCATTACATTTTTCATTGCAACTACACTAAACTCATTTTATTAATAAATAATTAATTGATTATTAATAGAATCATAAAAATAAAACTATATAATATTAAAATTAAATCAAATTAATTGAAACATGAATTTCATAATTGGACATCAAAATATAAAATAAATATTAAAATATTAAAATTTGAGATAATGATCTGAATATCATAATTGATAAACTAACTAAAAATCAAAATTTGAAATATTTAAATTGAAACCCAAGATTCAACATCAATTTTTAATTAAAAAATTTAAAATTTAATTAATTTTGATATAATTTAAAATAATATATTAATTACATTATATTTCATTTATAACTATCATCCAAACATTGTCATAAAATAATAATTACATTACATCTTCAATTACATTACATGGTTAATTACATTACTTTCCAATTTACCCAACCAAATGTGACCTTAGTACTTAACCCATCCCAAGATAGGATTAAATTTCATGATATGAATTCTAATGATCAAATCAACATCAAGCAAAGTGAAAGGAGAATTCATATAGCTGACTAAAATTAACTTGAGACTGTGACTGTTGGGTTGAATTGAGTTGAGAAGAAACAAATATTCAATAAATAGATGACATATAAAGACATATAATTAAGTGCGGGACATAATTAAGTGTGAATTTGCAATAGTGCACCCACATTATTTCAAACAAAAAGAGAAAAATATCCTTAATTACACTGATACATGTGAGGCATTATTCATGCATGATTAGGGCCATTCATATTAACATTCAGAAACAAGCAGACTTTGCATGTTTTACACAGATATTAAAACCCAATCTTTATCTCTTACAGACATATGAAGGTGAGGTCATGAAGTTCAAACAATGAAAAAGCATTCAAAATCATACCTTGTAAAATAGATCCTCAACTTCCCATTCTCTTATATCAGAGGGCAAGTTGCCAACATAAATTGTTCGAGAAAAGCGGCTACTCATTGTTGATAATACCAAAATGCTGTAGCAAGGTTTTTTTCCACTGCAGAGAGCAAATGAACAACATAAATAGAGAAAAACTTCCCCACTTTCAGTAATATAGTAATGCCATGCACTCCAGCCTCATATATTATCAGCACTCTGACTACAGCAAAAGGCAACATAATCAAAAACCATGAAGCAAACCAAGTGAGCAATCCTCCATGTGAGCTGTGCTCCAAAAGCTCCATTGCTCATTTGCTCCAAGATGCTCCAATGCTATAATAAATTTGAAATATATTTTGTTCTCCTCAACCACCCCTGAATTTTTGCAGATGTATAGTTCTTCTGAGGGTGAACAAGAATCTCCAGTTAAATATAATAATAACCATAAGTCCACTCTGATTCTCCCACTCCCACTCTATATCCCTATGTATCATTGCAAAGCTCAAATTTGTCCAAGCGCTTGTCATCTATCATAAAGAAAGCATTTGTGTCATGAGAACAGGTAAAATTGACATATACTTATGCATTTACCTTACTCAGCTCTCCCCATACCAAAATTAAATTAGTATAAAAAAGATGCAAAAACAAATGCAGATCTCCCAGTTCCTTTATGTTGTCGAACATATTCCAGGAATAAGTCATCTTCAAGGAGAGGAGAAGGGATATGGACTTCAACAAATAATTAAACTCTTTGCTTATAACCAAACTAAACACCCATTTAGTGACTAGAGAAAACCTCTGACAACAATTACAAAATTCAAAAGGAATGTATATGAAACATGATTGTTCTCACTATCTTCTTTTTCCTTGGAACTGCCATGAAAGAATCATGACTGATAAACTCCGAGGACATCCTATTTAGGCAACATCGAAGTGATAGTTACGGATTGGACATAAAAAATGCTTCTATAACAACCTTTTGGTGTAACTATATATTTTATACAAAACATAAATTTCTTCTGCAAGAATTATGAATTTTTACCTGTTTGCAATAAATCATTTTGAATAATTCAATCCCATTTCATGTCAATTTTGGCATGATATCAAATCTTCAAAATATCTTTATTTGAAAAAAAAAAAAGCAATTGAATAAGAAACTTGTAAATATAAAACTCGTTTTGCAGGCTTTCAGAACAAGGGAAAACATGCAAGAGAACAGTAAATGAAATGTAATAAGAAGTACATCCATAAGTGAGTTGGAGAAACCAAAGTGATGCATTCATATGAATAAAATAAATCAAATCCACACTCTTATATATAAAAATTCGTGCAAGGACAACCCTCTCTATCTTGGTGGAAAACGTATATGCTTCTGAAAACCGTAAGTCAAAGGAGTCCAAGAAATGATCATTTCTTAACTCCCATATAGAAAATCAAGAAATGAAGCTCATATTTTGTAAATATAAATTGATTCCATTTAGCCAGTTTACTTTCCTCTTGTTTGTTACATTGGTCAAAGAATTGAATGTGGAGTAAATTCCTAGTTCTACAAGCAAAATTTGAACGCAATCATGATCAACCCCGAAAGCCATAAGAAAAGAACTTCGACTTCATGGAACAATATATCTATTCATCCCGACTTACGTTACCTCGCAGACCAAGCAGGTGAATAATGACAAATTAATTACCAAACATATCATTGAAAGGAAAAAACCTGAAAACCCTAACAATTACACACAAATGGCGCACACGTGTGAAGAAAGAGCGAGAGAAGGAGAAGCTTCATTAACATTGTACCGAAATAGAAGCCAGGGTAGAGCAGCTTCGAAAAATAAAGGAAGAGCTAGGGTTTCTTCTTCTCGTTGACAGACAACGCCGGCTCTGCGAAGCCGCTTATTTAGGTGCTAATAAACCGCATTGAAGACCAAAATTACAAAACGGCCCCTTTTACAATGGTTTTGCCCTGTAAGTTGTCAAATCCAGTCGAATTTTAATATTAGCTAGTTTATTTTTTAATGTATTGTAAATTTAAATCAAAATTTTAACTAGATAATAATTATAAATCAGAAACTAAATTTCATTAGGATATATATTATGATATATTAAAAACAAGGAAAAGGGAAGATGAAAATAATCTTATTTTATAAAAATTTATTAAACTTATTCTTAATAAAAATTTATAAAATAATCTTAATAAATAATTTTATTCCTTTCTTTAAATTTATTTTATTTAATAATTTTAATTTTAATTAATTTTAATTTAAAATATTTTATTTAAAATCAAATAAAAATATTAATTTTGTATTATCTAATTTTAATCTAATGATTTAATATAAAATCAATTCTTATTATTAACTAACAGTATTATTTTAATTTATGTTTATAAAATTAATTTTAATTTAAAAATTTTATTCAAAATTAAATATAAATATTAATTATTTTTATTATTTAATAATTTAATTCATTAAAATAAATTTTTTATCTAATTTTATATAAAAATAATTAGTTTTTAGATGAAAAGAATTTTATTTAAAAGCTTGTAAAATTTAATTTTATTTTATTTTATTTTAATTATAAGTAATAATTATTTTACTTATAATAATTAATTTTTATTGAAAAATTATATTTAAAATCAAATATAAATATTAATAGTTTTATTATCTAATAGTTTAAATTCTTAAAATTAATTTTTATTATTGTTAGACCGAGGATTTTGATGTGTGTGTCATGTGTGTGTCAATTTAAGTTATTTATCATTTTTAAGTATGTTTTTGTAAATGGTACAAGCGTACCAGTCTTGGTACAGGCGTACCAAATGCTTCATTGGATGGTACGACCGTACGATTACTCGTAAGAAAATTATTTGTCAGGAAAAATGTTTTGGTACGGGCGTACCAATGAGTGGTACGATCGTACCTCATTTCCCTCTCATTTTTCTAAAGTGACTTTTTAAATTAGTACAGGCGTACCATGTCTGGTACGACAGTACATGACTTTGTAGAAAAGGTTTTAAACTCTTTCTAACGGCTCTTTTAGACATAGAACTTTCATATCTTTCAATCTAGCGGCTAGTTTTGCAGAGCAATTAATTCTTTGATCTTCTATCTTCAAGAAAAAGTAAGTTTACTTATATTATTGTCTTTTGGTAATTGTAAACTCTCAATTGATTGTATTTCCACAATCTAAGAGTTAGGTTTCTATTATTGTGGATTGGTGTGTGATTAATGCGTGGGCATTAAGTTGTAATTGAGAGTTTATGAGGTTGATTATTGTAAAGGTTTGAGTGTGAGCCTAAAATACTGGGGTTTAGGATTCATTTGTGGAATCCTTTGTTGTAATTGATTGAGATTAGTGGAACCCTAAGTTGAGAACTTAGGAGAAGTGGAAGTAGGCAAGAGTTAGTGTCGAACCACTATAAACACACATGTTGCCATTTCCACAGGGATTTCATTTGGTATTAGAGTATTGGTGCTCATTTGCATTAGAAGTAAAATTTTAGAGCAAAAGATCCTATGGCAACCAGTGAAAGTCAATCATTTACAAGACCCCCCCCCCTTCTTTGATGGAATTGATTATCCTTATTGGAAGCATCGGATGGAAGTTTTCTTGGACAACGACGGAATTGAATTGTTCAACTTGATGGTGAATGAGTTCTTACCTCCAACAACTACAATCGACGGTGTTGTTTCTCTTAAAGCTAGAGAAGATTGGACCAGGGAGGAATTGAAAGCAAACTTTCGGAATAAAAAGGCGATGAACATATTGTATTGTGCTATAAGTCATGAGGAATATGGTCGAGTATCACATTGTGTCATGGCAAAGTAAATATAGACTGCTTTAGAGACTTATCATGAAGGAACTAATCAAGTTTAAAACAAGAAAATCCAACTGTTAACATATCAATACGAGCTATTCATAATGAAGGTAAATGAGTCAATTTCTGAAATGTACAACTGACTCATGGTGATCACCAATGGCTTAATGAAGCTTGGCAAGATATATCAAAGAGAAGACATCAACAACAAAATCTTGCGGGTGCTGCTTAAGAAGGATTGGGAGGCTATAGTGACATCTATTGAAGAAGCAAATGACTTATCGGTTATGTCAACTGATGTACTTTTTGGGAAACTCCTTACATATGAGATTACATTAAAATAAGGAGTTGAGGAAGACAAGCGGAGAGCAATTGCACTTACGGTTTTGAAAGAAGAAGATGTCTCTTCCACAAACGAAGGGGAGATCGATGATGAAGTAGCCCTCCTCTCCAAACGTGTCAAGAATTTTCTTATGAAGAAGAAGAAGCTCAAAAAGGATGGCAAGAAGCCATTCAAACAAAGAAGGGACTTCAACCAAAAGGATGATTTTTGAAGGAATCAAGCTATTTGCTATGAATACAACAAGTCGAGACACATGAAGAACAAATGCCCTCGCCTCAATAAATCATCCAAGCCTTTCAAAAAGAAGGCATTGAAGGCTACATGGGATGATGATAGTGAATCAATTGAGGAAGTGTCCAATGATGAATGAGCAATCAATCTTTACTTCATGGCATTCCTAGATGATGAAGAAAATGATGAGGTAACCACATCATCTTAATCTTATTATAGTAATGATGAACTTGATGATGATGATGATGAATGTAATGCATTAGAAGAACTTTTAGGAAAGTATGAAAACTTAGCTAAGAAGCATCAATTACTTAGAAGTGAACATTCATCCATTTCAAAAGAAAAATCGTTTTACAAAATGAATTTAATTCTTGTAAAATAAAACTTGAAAGTCTTGAAAAGGAAAATAAGTTTTTAAGGGATGAAAATGCTAAGATCTTGAAAGAAAGGAATTTGTTGAAAGATAACATTTCTAGATTTGAACCATATGGTGTTAAAATCGATTTTATTTTGAAACACCAAAAACTTAGTGGTAATAAAGAGGGTATTGGATTTAATCAAAACTCCTCTTACACCCCTAAAAGCACAGTTTTTATCAAAGCTTCTACTTCAACATAAAAACCAAAGGATGTTAAAAAGAAAAATGCTAATCCTAAAGCAAACAAAATGCATGCTAATAAGGTACATCATTGTTCATGTTCATGCAATCATAATCATTCTCATGCATCCAAAAGGAAATATGTGCATAATCATTCTAGATTCAGGAATGTCATATGTCATTATTGCAATAGAAAGGGCATACAACCAATAGATGTTTCATTAGGAAGATGCATTGGAATGATGATATAAATGTTTCTAACCTTAAGGACCCAAATATATTTGGGTACCTAAAAACAAGTAAACGCATTTGTGTTTAATAGGTATGCTTGAGATCCAAGATTAGTTTAAATAAATTGTATCTCGATAGTGGATGCTCAAGGCATATGACCGGCAATGCAAGGCTCTTCTCCAATCTTGAAGAATATGAGGGAGGTAATGTCACCTTTGGAGACAATGCTAAAGGAGAAGTTATTGGAATTAGTAAGGTTGGTAAGGATTCTAACTTTTCTATTAGCAAAGTTTTGTTAGTATAAGGATTAAAACATAACTTACTTAGCATTAGTCAATTATGTGATAATGGTTTTAAAGTTGTTTCTGATCCTAAAGGTTGTTTTGTTTATAGGATTAGTGATGATAAGCTAATTTTTCAAGGAGATAGAATAGAAAATATTTACATGATTGATTTAGATTATATTCCTAACAAAAATGTGAAGTGTCTTATTTCTATAAGTGAGAATTGATGGCCTTGGCATAGAAGGCTTGGACATGCTAGCTTCGAAAACATTTGCGATCTCGGGAAGAATGAACATGTGGTAAGACTTCCAAAGATCAAATTTGCAAAGAACAAGGTATATGAAGCTTGCCAAATGAGAAAATAGGTAAAATCCTCATTTAAGGTGAAAAACAAGGTAACTTCCTCTAAACCTCTTCAATTGTTGTATATGGATTTGTTTGGACCAACTAGAGTAGCTAGTTTATGTGGTATGTATTACGCACTTGTTATTATTTATGATTACTAGAGATTTACTTGGATTTCATTCTTAGCTCATAAAGATGATGCATTTAATGCTTTTCAAAGTGTAACAAAAAGAATGCAAAATGAAAAGGGTTATTACATCTCTTCAATCAGAAGTGATCATGGAAAGGAATTTTAAAATGAAAGTTTCAAGTCTTTTTATGATTTGCATGGTATTCATCACAACTTTTCATCTCCTAGAACTCCTTAACAAAATGGGGTAGTTGAAAGGAAAAATCAAACTCTTTGTGACATGTACGTACAATACTTAATGAGTATCAATTACCATCTTACTTTTGGGCCGAAGTGGTCAATACCACTTGTTATGTCACAAATCAAGTTCATTTAAGACATATTTTAAACAAAACCCCTTATGAGCTATGAAATGGTAGAAAACCAAGAATTTTGTATCTTAGAGTATTCATATGCAAGTGCTACATTTTAAACACCAAGGACAACCTTGGAAAATTTGATTTAAAAACTGATGAAGGTTTATTTTTAGGATATGCTACATCTAGCAAATCATATAGGGTGTTCAATAAATGTTCTTTGGTTGTAGAAGAATCTATGCATGTCATTTTTAATGAAACTAACTCCCTTAGTCCAAGAAAGGATATTGTTGATGATGATGTAGGAATTCTATTGAAACAAAGTTAAAAACTAGAGCATTAACAAGAAGCTATACCTAAAGATGTTGACAAGGAAGAAGTAAATGATCTTCCTCCTCACCTAGTTGCAACTCAAATTGAGCATGATCTTCTAAAGGAGTGGAACTTCCCAAAATGACACTTAAAAGAGCAAATCATAGGTGAAACATCAAAAGGGGTAACAACTCATTCTACATTTAAAGATATTCATAACAACCTTGCATTTGTTTCTCAGATTGAACCTAAGAATGTAAATGAAGCCTTAGATGATGAGAGTTGAGTGTTGGCTATGCAGGATGAATTAAACTAGTTTGATAGGAATAATGTATAGACCTTAGTACCTAATCCTAGAGATGTATCTATTATAAGAACTAGATGGGTGTTTAGGAATAAGCTTGACGAAAATGGTGTTATAACTAGGAATAAAGCTAGGTTAGTGGTACAAGGATATTGTCAAGAAGAGGGAATAGACTTTGATGAAACCTTTGCACCTATAGCTAGATTAGAAGTTATTCGAATATTATTGGCATATGTATCTCATATGAACTTCAAACTTTTTCAAATGGATGTAAAAAGTGCTTTTTTGAATGGCTTTATCAATGAAGAAGTTTATGTTGCACAATTCTTCAGTTTTGAAGATTTTGAATTTTCAAATCATGTTTTCAAACTTACCAAAGCTTTATACGACCTTAAACAAGCCCATAAAGCTTGGTATGATAGGTTGAGTAGTTTTCTCATTGATCATGGTTTTGAAAAAAGGCAAGGCAGACACAACACTTTTCATTAAACATTATAAACATGATATCTTACTTATTCAAATATATGTAGATGTGTAAGAGTAGCGCTCCCCGGACGCGGGAGCGCTGCACGCTGTTTGGCGTGAAATGCCGTGGTGCTTGCTCTCAATGGCGCATTTCCATAGTTGATTGGTCTTTAACTTAGAAAGATCGCATCGAGTTTAAAAATGGAGTCGCCACCTAGTTTGTTTTGTCAATTTAATTGAATGACTAGAAAACTAGGAAATAAAACCCGGGCCTTCCTATGTTGGAAAGCGGCCTGAATTTCTTCAGAGTTTGGGTTCGGGATTTCGAATTTATTAATGTTCCATTTTATTATGTTCGCTTATTTAATTTTAACGAAAGCTCCTAAGCACACAATTAGGTTCAAGTTTGATTAGCACACTCTTACATAGCATAAGGCATTCAAGGAGGCATATCACAAGTTATAAAGCATAAAGAAAGTGGTAAATGCAGAATAAAATGTGGGTATTTAAATACAACCTACCTAAAATAATCGAAAGCAAATAAAAGAAAATAAAGCAATTTGGGTATTTAATACAACCCAACCAAAAATAATCAAATGCAAAAAGAGCAAAGCATGTAAAATCCTAACGTTGGGCCCAAGGCCCGATTCCTTTCTCCCGAGTCCAGTGGGTTTGCTTCGATTGGGCCTTAGGCCCGACCCGTCTACTTCCAAATTAACCTAATTACCTGCGAATATCACAACCAAACGCGTAAAAAGGAACAAATGCAAGTAATAATGACATTAATTATGAAATTAACATGCAAATCACACAAACAGGCCTAAATTAACACAAGGAAAATGCGGAAATCAAGAAAAATATTTGACACATACGCGATCGCGTATGTTATTTGAATTAACATACGCGATCGCACATGATCATATGCGATCGAAGCAAACAATGAGAAAATCACATACGCGGGCTTAAAACATAACACAGATCATTCGGCAATCAAAAGAAATTAAAATAGCATTTCATGAAACATGTGCGATCGTATATGATATTGAAGTAATCATACGCGATCGCGCATGATTATATGTGATCGCATATGATGTTGGGATGATCATACACGACCACACATGTTGTCACGCGCGAGGAAAGAAAATGCGAATATAAAATCAATCAGCAGAAGCACGGGGATCATACGGGGAATGAACCATACTTCAAACATACGTGATCGCACATGTTATTGAAATCAACATACGCGATCGCGCAAGATTATATGTGATTGCATATGATATGGAGATGATCATACGCGATCGCACATGTTCACGAAAAAGAAAACATGCATAAAATATCAAAATACGTAAAAACCATACACAAAACAATAAATAAAATCAATTTCCATAAGAATTGATTTTGGATATCATGAAAAATACATAAGAATCATAAAAAATGATGGATTTACTAACCTCTCATAGGTTCTCCTTATATCCGAGTGAGTGAGGA